>SKCR01053850.1:600000-835153 GCA_019454045.1 Zanthoxylum bungeanum
AGGGCTATGGGTATAAATTTTCTGACCTTGTCACTTTCTTGGGAAAAAAATGCAGATTTTTGCAATGCCAGTGTTTGATATGCTTGAAACTTTCCTGGTGAAGAAGTTGAAATTCACACCTTCTTTTATGCTCCGTCTTGTCACCCGGACACTATATGTTGGTAAGCTAGCTGCTGTCCAAAATTTTGAAACATTATTCTGTTCTTTAGCTTTAATTGAATTCATATGGTAACAGCACTAGTTTATAAGTCATGTCACATGTGTTTTCTTAACCGAGTAGATGCATTTTAGATTGTAAGTTTTAATAACAAAATCGTGAATCGCTGATTCTCATCAATCGGTTCCAGATCAATCCGATTTGATCGAAAATTGCTGATTTATTTGGCTGTCGATTTTTGAAAATAATCTGATTTTCAGAAAAATGTGGAAACAAACAATTGAATCCACAATCCTATATTGAGGAAAGTCTCGTGTATTGTGTCATCATTTCTTCCTACCTGATTTTTAGAAAAACCCATCTTCTTCTTATCTTCAATATGATTTTTCTTCTTTATAAACTTTAGTCATCTCTCAAAATTTTATGATTGTTTAATTTTTTTTTTAATCACAAATAAATAATATTTAACAATTTTTAAAGGATATTAAGATATGAGTTTTGAAAAAATTTGTATAAAATCATGAGAAATATTAACTTTATAATTTCCTATTAATTTTCAATTAATCTCCGGATATTTCCAACTATTGTAATTGCTCATAGAGTGATTTGTCGTCGATTTTCGATTAAACTGGCTAGAGACATGCACATACCTAATTTCCCAACTAATTAATTAGTTGTTCTAATCATTTCAGCATTCACAATGATTGTTGCTATAAGCGTTCCTTTCTTTGGTTCCTTGATGGGATTTTTTGGAGGATTTGCATTGGCTCCAACAAGTTACTTTGTAAGAACTAACACAGAGAAAGCTGATCAACTTTTTGTTTATACATAATCAAAACATTCATTCTGCTACAATTAATGTCTGTTGCTCACTTCACAGCTTCCTTGCATCATGTGGCTTTGCATCTACAAGCCAAGGAGATTCAGCTTATCTTGGTTCACCAACTGGGTATGTTTTGATTTTAACTCTTTAAAGACAAAATAAATTACAACCCAATTTTGAGGTTCTTGATCAGCTAACATAAATTATTTATTTTATATTTCCAGTTCTGCATTGTTCTTGGTGTTCTATTGATGATTTTGGCACCCATTGGTGGGCTAAGAGCAATCATCATGTCAGCAAAGAGCTACAAATTCTTCTCATAAATTCCTTGCTGCTAGTTTTGATCGAGATTTGATTTGAACAAGCAAGCAGCTGCCCTGCTTGAAATTTGACAATAAAGTTTGGTTTACTGCTACTCTCCCTCCTGCTGACCAGGCAACTTCACAAGAGAATGAAGATATTCTTTAATGGTGCTATTTAAACTTACTTATTCAGCCATTGTAATTTGTTCATTCTATAATCAACATTTATTGTGACATTGTGTCCAATCAAAGCTCCTTTCAAAGTTTGAATACTTCTTTTAACTCACGTTTGTGTTTTATTCTTATTTTTATGATTCCTATAGCTCTTGATAAGATATAGAAATACAAATTTTAGTTTATGCAATTTTAGAAAATACAAGCTTTAGTTTATATTTTTAAATACTTTTTGTTAATTAAGTCAATTTTCAATTAATTTTAAAACAGTCCTGCAATTATAGAAATACAAGCTTTAGTCTCTGTAATTTTTGAAAATACAAACTTTAGTCCATGTCTTTAAATAATTTTTGTTAATTGAATCAATTTTATTTTAAAATAAACAGTCTTTTCCTATCTTTAGACAGTTTTTGAGGTATTTATGTCATTTCACACTAATCGGATAAAAAATGACTCAAAATTAACGAAATATATTTCACGACCAAGACTAAAATTTGTATTTTAAAAATTATAGGAACTAAGATGTTGAAATTTTTATTGTAGGAACTAAAATATCATTATGATAATCTAGATGATAATTGGGTATAATTTTTCCTTAATTTGATCTTACCAGCACATTTACTTTTGTTTTTAGTTAGCCGACGGCAACATAATTTTTCTCAGCACCCATGACAGGGAATTTGAATCCATATTTTTTAGATCTGCATTAAATTTTTCACTGGCGCCCGCAAATTAATAATGTAATAATAAATACATATGTGACAAATCTAATGGATAAAAATGTATACATTAGGAGTAGTTTCTAAAAAACGGCCGCCAAAGCCTTAGGCGGTGCACACCATTTCGATTTATCAGAAAATGATGGGCTAGGCAGTAGCCACTCGAAAAAATATAGATATATGGTGAATAGTGGATCGGATTGGTGCGTTCAGTTGGCCAATATTTTCTGATCATGGAGGAATGACCCGTGTGTCGATTCGTAGCCGGTGTAATTCACATTTCGGAGCCCGCCATCAGGCGGCTTGAAACTGTCAAACCCTGATCTTAAACTTAATTGAACCCAAATTTTCAAATCCCAAATTTAATTAGCCTCAATTTGTCAAATCCTAATTCTAAACTTATTCTAAACTTAATTGAACCCAAATTTAATCAATATTTAAAAAAATAGACGGCACTGCCTAGAAGAACTAATACTAGACGCTCTCCCACCCGAGAAAATCTACAATGCAACAGAAGTACCACGTCATCAATGCAACAAGCCAATCATTCATTACCACGCGTGCTAAAAAATTAAAAAACAACTAAAAAATAGATATTAAATTATACATGTCATTTTCTAATTCGTTGATGATACCACATCACTCATACCTCTGTTACATCAAAGAATTACTCCTCCCACCCTCTGTCTAACTAATAGTGTTTTTTTAGAACACTGTCCCTACGAGGAAGAAATAAACGGCACCTTCGTAGAGGATAACTACCATGGGAGTACTGAGACGACGAATGCTTCAATTATCGGCATATAATTCCTGGACTGAAGTAAATCCATTAAGTGTTCATTTACAATGAACCAACAGTATTCGAAATGAAAGATTCAGGGAGCTACCAGTAACCCTTTACATTCAGAATGTTGTGAGAAGAGGTACTTACTCATTCCTGCTTTTCTAGTAACACTTTATTAATACTTCATTAATTCCATATAACAATGTAGTTATTTTTCTCATCCATTGTGAGCTGCTTAGTACCGTAATCAATGTAATTTATTTTTTTCTCCTTTTAGTTTTAAAAGTAATAAAAGAATCTGAAGACAATTATCATTTAGCAGTATCAATCACATAAAAAATAAATTCCATAAATTTGAAGCTATGCTTAATTTAAATTCTACCAAAACTTGCCTGAATTTTTATTATATGAAATAATATTATGAAAACAACACTACCTCAGTAGGATCATATGGCAAGCAAGTTTCAACCTAATCGATTTATATTTGAGAGCTATAGGTCAGAACTGAAAGTAAACCAGGCAGAGTAGGTCACTGACCTACATAACCATTCCTCCGTCGATAGTAAGCACCTGCAAGATAATAATATCAAACTGAGCAATCAAATACATAAAACAAGATGCGGGAGACGGGTAAGGAAAACAAGAATGGGGG
This sequence comes from Zanthoxylum bungeanum, assembly GCA_019454045.1. Classification (NCBI taxonomy): domain Eukaryota; kingdom Viridiplantae; phylum Streptophyta; class Magnoliopsida; order Sapindales; family Rutaceae; genus Zanthoxylum; species Zanthoxylum bungeanum. The sequence continues at coordinate 603,612 of SKCR01053850.1, forward strand.
AGGATTTGGCCACAACATGGCTATGGCAAGGCATGGAATCTTAAGACATTGCAAACTACTGAATGTTAGGGCGCTCCATGTGAGCTTGCCTCTCAACATATGATGAATTGAAGTACTCAATTGGAGCAGTCAGGTTCAAGAAGTAAATTGTAAATTAATGGCAAAAAAAGCAATCTAATGCCCGATAACAAGTTCTTTCATGCTAGCCATTGCATTGCATGTCCAGTCCAGAGCCGAGACAAGTAAGGCAATGCAAGAAATTGATTAATAGTACTGGGCTATAAGTGTGCAGCTTCGCTTTAGCCAATAAAAAAAGTCACCCTGTGGGGACGCACACGCATGGGGCCTCCAAGAATAAGCGGAGTTCCAAGTTCACCAAATAGGATTTATAGTACCAAGAGATATTATCATGAAATAGAGTCAAAACCTGTCCAGTAATGTAACTGGCAGCGGGATTCAGGGCCAAGAATTCCACCAGTCCAGCAACTTCTTCTGGTCGGCCATACCTTCCTGAATGCATAATAAATATTGTTACTATTATTCTGATTTCGAGCACTCATGATTTCTTTTACCAATCATAATTTAAAAAGGTGAACTGTTTTGTAGGTCTGTGAAGCTTAAACTGCAAAAGCAAGTCAAAGAAGTGTTCACTGCAAATGACCAGAAATATGGAAATGTATTTCACACAAATACTTTTAAGAGCCATCAAAGATTTGATGCCTTTGGTATATTGCAAGATAGACGTCCTCTACACATATTAAATGAGAAGGACTTCAATACTATTCACATGAAAACTTGCAGGTTTAACATCCACTGGTCATGATGCATTGTAAGGACTATTAAGTACAACTTCCACTGCAAAATTCAAATCCAGCAAAGGCTCTGAGACTTCAGAAGATTGCAATTGACAAAATATAAGGCCAATGAAATCAGAAGTTTGAAGATACAGAAACAGACAATAAGAAGAAACTTATAACATGTAAAACCATCTGTCACCTAAGGTGAGGCTTGAGAAGATAGCAATTGACAAAATAGAAGGGCAATGAAATTAGAAGTTTGAAGATACAGAAACGGACAATAGGAAGAACCTTCTAACATGTAAAATCATCTCTCACCTAAGGGGATTGTCTCCAAGAACTTCTTCTCTAGGTCTTCGCCTAGCTTGGCAGTCAAATCAGACACAATGAATCCTGGTGCAATAGCATTGACCTGGAAGAACATACATTGGTAAGAGAGGACCCATATACTGCATCAGCTGCATGAATGTTTGGAATGTGTGATAACTGGAACCAAATAAAATAAGAACTATTGAAACCTTACATTAATATTTCTGCTTGCATATTCCCTTGCAACAGTTTTTGTTAGGCCAATAACACCGGCTTTTGCAGCACTGTAATTGGCTTGGCCAGCATTTCCAACCAGACCAACAACTGATGAAATATTGATTATCCTTCCCTGTAAAAACCAAAAGTTGACTCAGAAGGGATATTTTATTGTTAAATAAACATGTGTAAAGCGAAAACCTATCCATATTTAATGCTCTTTTTAAGTCATTTTTACATGTGATTCTTAATACTAGAAAACATATTTGGTTCAGAGGTAACTAACTGGTTGCTATTTACAAGCAAGAATGTGTTGGAAAGTAGAATGCTTCAATTGTAACAACGGTTCTAGTCCTAAGTTTGTTAAGCTTGTTTGGAAAACAACACCGTGTTGCATTGATAAATTACAGTGGAAGCCCTATGGTTCAATCATAGTAAAGCAACTCCACAATAACTGCATTTCTGCACAATTGAAGAAAAAGGAGCTCCAAAGAAGGAAAGATGCAAAAAGAATGCAGAAATCAAAAACATGGAATATCAGAGGGGGAAAAGCCTCAAGCCTGTATTATAACTCAATTGGTTGATGTATAAATAATCCCAAGATGGACACGTCATTATACCTTTTTCTTCTTCATCATGATTTTGGCTGCTGCCTGCAAAGATAAACAGCCTCAGTTCCAATAAGCTTCGAATCCATTAATATAATTAGTAAGGATCTTAGGAATGTGCACCTGTGTACACAGGAATACACCTGTGAGATTCAGATCAATAACATCCTGCCACTGCGATTTCTTCATTCTCATCAGCAATGTATCTCGAGTGATTCCTGAAAACGGGGTACAGAATTAGGGCACAGGATTGAAATCTATAACTGATGAGACATGAATGAGACTGCTGAATAACCTGCATTGTTAATCAATATGTCAACAGTTCCCCATGCATCAGTGGCCTGCAGAATTCATAATTTTGAGCATACCATAAGTAGTAGATGACAATTAAAAAACTCAAAAAGCCAACAGAACATTTGCTCACAGTTTTTATCATTGATTCCACATCAGCTTCTTTTGAAACGTCTCCTCCAAAAGTAAGAGCCTGACCACCAGATGCCTCAATCTACAAAAATTTGTCAGAGTCCACCAGTCAATTTAAATCAAGCACGATGATCAACAAACACCACTACTGCCTGAAGAACATGAGAGATAAAACAGCAGGCACAGGGAGTCCAAGTGTGCAACAATATTTTGGGTACAAAAGCATTAAACACAGTGTGAATGAAATCTTAAAGATAGAGAAAAAAAACATATATGATAAAAGTATCTACCGGTTTTAATTTTTAACTTGAATAAACGAGGAACATTTAGTCTTTCCTTATTTTTCAGGATACCAGATAGCTAAGAAGAAGAAATGCAATAAGCAACAGTGGAAAGTAATAGCTGACAAGGATCCGGCTATCAAAGAGCTAACTGTGTATCCACTCTTTAAAATATATAACCTAGCATATATTTAGATGACTTTATCAGTATCTTCTACTTATAAAATATGCATTGGAAAATTAAACATGCAAAAATATAGCCTTGAATAGTTCAGGATTTACTAAACCAACAAATTACTGATTCTTTAATTCAGGACAAAAATATCAAAGACATGGAAGAACTCTTACGGTAGATTTGAAAACAGAGCTGCATGTTTTTTTCAATACATACTAGTAAACTGCACAATCTTTAATCTATTAAAATTTATAACAGCTACCTTCTACAAAATTTTAAGCATGATATTCAAGAACATAAGATGATAAGCATCGAGAAAGATGAGCCCTGGACAATTTATGACGCTTTTTCAAATAAAGAATCAGGAAAAATGCAGAGTAGCAAGCAACCATCACAAATACTCATATATCTTTAAATACAATTTTTCTTTTACCTCTTTGCAAACTTCTTCAGCCTCCTTTGATGACCTAGCATAATTTACCAGGACCTGTAATGATGCAAAAGTAACTGCAATCACTATTTACAGTATCAAAATGTATAAATACTAAAACAATCATTAATGTGATCTTCCATGGAAGGCTTCAAGATACTGAATACTCGGCTCCAGACAACCGAGGTTAGCGGGTTTCATTGCTTTATCACAAAGCAAGCTATTTACTTTTGTAACGTCCCTGACAACTACAGAGTGCCTGCATGTGTGGACATGAGACGAGCCTGATCTAATTAATAACTCATTAACCTTGCAACCTGCTTTTCCCAAGGACAATGCTACCGCTCTGCCAATACCCCTGGAGGCTCCTGTCACCACAGCCACAGGAGCTTCCACATTTTGTGCTGCTTCAGTGGTTGCTTGTTTGATGGTGGCAACCTGAGCTTTTATTCCTGCGTGAACCATTAAAATCAACGAGACCTACAATATACGCTTCTTGATTTTATCCACACCAAACAAAATTGCTAAAAGCACAAGGATTTGATACGTGGTGGGATATGAATCTGTACTAAATGCCTATATTGCGAACAGATGTAAGGGAAATAGCATGCCCCAGATTCTTTTCCCTACATATTTTTTTTCTTTATGAAGTGTAATTTTACTCCTAAACAAGGTGAAATGGATCAGTTATATTGTTTTCAACTGTCAAAAGAACTTTTAAATGACCGAAAGTGCTTTTATTTCAAAAGAACTTTCCAATTCTTCTTGAAGAAGCATATGAGAGGTGATAATATAGACAAAATTGCAAATTCATAAACTTATGAATAAGAAAAATTTTCATAATATATAATTTTCAAATCACTTCCAAAAAATTGGTTCACAATCAGATCAGAATCTATCCAGCACCAATTAGATCCAAAATCTGAAACATATCACCACTTCTATACCTAAAAACAATGCAATTTTTGCTTCAAATAACAATAAATTGAAAACATTAAAAAGAACAAACCGTACCAGAAGAAGCCAATGAGCTGCTCCATCTACACTTGAGCTCAATGCAAGGCCGAGGCTGAAAATTAGCTGGAACCGGAGACCATTGACGGAATTCACCAATTTTTCGGTCACCGAATTTCGCGGAACGTGCGGCCGTTTTGAAAACAACAATGTTGGATCCGGCGACGGCAGCCATGAGAGATTTCCGGCGAAACGAAACAATCGAAGACGAGAAAATAGCCACAAATTAAGTTTTTAGGAAACGGCTATGTCGCTTTTATAAAGCAAAACACATGGGGGAAATAAATTGCTTTGGAAACTCCGGAGACTGTTATTTAGAGTGGCGATGTGAACGAAGCCCGTGGGACTTTTGAGTTGTGTTTTGGTTGATGAATAATACAATATCAGGTCTGTGTTTTGAATTATTTACCATGCAGCCATTGGATTTTACATATTATTTTATTAGGAAAAACGATGCTTCAAAATTAAAACCCCACGTTTAATAATATATATAAATTTATCGGGTGTTCGCGGTGCAGTTCGGGGCGGTTTTTTCACTTTTTATTTCAAACCGCGCGGGTTGGCGGTTTGGGAAATTAGAAAACGAAACCGCAAATTTGATAAGGAAAACTGCGACGGTTCGAGTTGGCGGTTTAGCTGTTTGGGCAGTTCGGGTCGGCGGTTTGAATTATAAATTTTTTAAGAAAATTTTGTGTGTTTTCACATTATTATTGAAGAAAAAATTACATAATTTTCATTTATTCATTACATATTGTTATATGATCATTAAATATCTTAATTTCCATAGTTAAAGAAGAAGAAAAATATAAATAATATTTAATTTGTACGCGGGTCGGCGGTTTATGCGGTTCGGGTCACGGTTCGAGTCAAAATATGCGGTTTGGGCGGTTCGCGGTTTGACATGGGTCAAAACCGCACACCGACCCGAAATTTGCGGTTCTATTCGGTGCGGTTCAAAATCATTTTTAATATTTTTTCAAACCGCGCGGTTCGGTTCGGTGCGTTGCGGTTCGATGCGGTTCGCGGTTTGGCCCGAAATTGTGTTCACCCCTAATCTATATAATAAAGGAGAATGGTGTTAGAGGAAAGAGAGTGTAATCAACGGCTCTTTTTATGTGACTTAATTGACGGCTCAGATCATTTCATTGGTAATTGGAGGAAAGAGAGTGAATTGATTGATGGAAATAGTTAAAAATTTTCAAATTAAAAAATCATTTAATTAAAAAATAAAATCATTTAATTCTGTAATATTGTGCCGTAAGCACGGGTAAATACTGTAGCATTGTGCCGTAGGCACGGGCCAAATATTGTAACACTGTGTCGTAGGCACGGGCAAATACTGTAACATTGTGTCGTAGGCACGGGCCAAATACTATAACACTGTGCCGTAGGCACGGGCAAAAACTAGTCTATATAATAAGGAGAATGGTGTTGGAGGAAAGAGAGTGTATCCAACGGCTCTCTTTATGTGGCTTAATTTACGGCCCAGATCATTTCATTGGTAATTTGAGAAAGAGAGTGAATTGATTGATGGAAAGTGTAAAAAAAATTCAAAATTTCAAATTAAAAAATAGAAAGTTAAAATAAAATCATTTAATTAAAAAATAAAAGCATTTAATATTGTAACACCGTGCCGTATGCACGAGCATCGTTTAATTAAAAAATAAAATCATTTAATTCTGTAATATCGTGTCGTAGGCACGAGCAAATACTGTAACACCGTGCCGTAGGCACGGGCAAAAACTAGTATATATTATAAAACATAATGATGTGTGAGGAAAGAGAGTGTAACAGATGGTTAAGATTAAAAGAGATAATGCATCCAAATGCTATCTTTATGTGGCTTAATTGGCGGCTCAGATCATTTCATTATAATCTAACGGCTGATAAATAGTCGTTTTATTATATAATCTCTATAAAAATGAAAAATTAAAAATTAAAACTATCAAATAAATTAAAGAATAAAATCATTTATTAATGGAAAATGAAAACTACCAAATAAATTAAAGAATTAAATCATTTAATTAAAAAATAAAAATATTTTATTATAAATAAATCAAATAACAAAATCTTAATCTCTATATAAATTTTAATTATAACACGGTGCCGTAGGCACGGGCACATACTAGTATATATATATATGGTGTTAGATGAAAGAGAGTGTATCCAACGGCTCTCTTTATGTGGCTTAATTGACGGCCCAGATAATTTCATTGGTAATTGGAGGAAAGAGAGTGAATTCATAAGGAAATTGTCAAAAATTTTCAAATTTTCAAATTAAAAAATAGAAAGTTAAAATAAAATTATTTAATTAAAAAATAAAATCATTTAATTATGTAGCACCGTGCCGTAGGCACGGCCAAATACTGTAACACCGTGCCGTAGGTACGGGCATCATTTAATTAAAAAATAAAATCATTTAATTCTGTAACATCGTGCCGTAGCCACGAGCAAATACTGTAACACTGTGCCGTAGACACGGGCAAAAACTAGTGTATATATATATATTTTAATGAAATTGGAAGAATGAAGTTCCAAAGATTTGCTGTTGGAATGAAATGTACTACTGATGTTAAAGTTTCATTGACAGGAATACTAAATTAGCAAATTTGTAACATTAACATTTATAAACTTCCCAATACAAACAACTTACATATAACATATAAATACAAACAAAAGAAAACTAAAAGTGACAATTTGAATTATAATTCATTTATTCGTTCGATTCGATTCGTTTTAAAACGAATACGGGTTTGGAAAAATAGATTTATTTAATAAATGAGTCAATTCAATAATAAATGAATCGAATATGAATATTTGTTTAATCATAATAAACAAATCAAATACGAATTCATCACATTTTGATTCGATTCGTTTAGAATTCGATACAAATTCGATTTGTACATAAAACTTATCCCTATACATATTTTCATCCATTTAAATTTTAAACTCATCCTTGACATGAGCAAGATTTAAGATGATATCCACATTTATCACAAAGTCGTTGCACCTTTGGAAGTTTAATTGTGTTTGATGACATTGACATTGAAGTTTCTGCAAAATGAAATATTAACAGCAGTCATATTAAATAGCCAGATTTAAATAAATTAATATAAAATATAATTAAATAGCCAGATTTGAATGCATAACTTGTATTTTAAAAGTGTGTGAATGTTCAATTAAAAAATTCTTTAAAATATTATTATATTTAGTTAGGATTTAAAATGTATTTTAAAATATGTGCTATTTAAAAAACCATTGATTTTTAAGGATGTGGAGAATTTTAAATGATTTTTATAAATTACAAGTTGATTTTTATAAATTGATTGATGGAAATGATCAAAAAATTTCAAATTTTCAAATTAAAAAATAGAAAGTTAAAATAAAATCATTTAATTAAAAAATAAAATCATTTAATTCTGTAACACCGTGTAGTAGGCACGGGCAAATACGGTAACACCATGCCGTAGGCACGGACATCATTTAATTAAAAAATAAAATCATTTAATTCTGTAAAATTGTGCCGTAGGCACGAGTTGTTGGAAAACCTTTTGAAGTTTCCTAAAAATTAATTAATTCCAGTAATAAATTTGGTACTTCAAACGAAAGGTTTCATTAATGAATGATAAATGGCATAATAAATGGCATTCTTATCTCTTTTATTTTCCCTCTATATATAGAGAGCATTGTTTTCATATGAAAAAAAGTTTAAGAAATAGGAAAAAATAATACACCAAGCGCTTGGTATTTTACTTCGGTTTTTTAGAAGAGTTCAAACACTTTTGTGGTTCGTTGGTAACGGGTTTGGTGGTGCCCATTCTCGTTCGTTTTCCGTTGTATCCTGGGAAACAATCGCCTCACGTTCTACTGCACCTTCGGTAGGGGACGAATTTATTTTAAGGATATTGTTGAAATTAACAAGCCTCGGAATAGTAAAAATTTGGCTTTATGGAATGTCAGTGGCTTATTTCAGGGTCCGCTCGTGAGGGTCCGCTCAACAGCCTCTACCTCCGCTCATCAGCCTCTGCCTCTGCCTCTGCCTGCCAGCCCCTGCCTCCGCTGTCAGCCTCTGCCTCTGCTGCCAGCCTCCGCCTCCGCTGCCAGCCTCTGCCTCCGCTGTCAGCTTCTGCCTCTGCTGCCAGCCTCTGCCTCCGCTGTCAGCCTCTGCCTCTGCTGCCAGCCTCTACCTCCGCTGCCAGCCTCTGCCTCCGCTGTCAGCCTCAGCCTCCGCTGCCAGCCTCTGCCTCCGCTGTCAGCCTCTACCTCTACTGTCAGCATCTGCCTCTGCTCTCAGCCTCTGCTTTCAGGGTCTGCCGTCAGGGTCTGCTCTCAGGGTCTGACCTGTGGGTCTGATTTTCAGGGTCTGCCGAGAGGGTCTACTGGGCTGACTTTAAGGCTATTTTGGATTTCCTTGTAACTACCATAATTTTGCAATATAGTCTTAAAACAAATTCGGTCTGTGGATATGGAAATCAGTCCAAACACAGTTGATCCGATTGTGGCAGCCTCTTCGGCTGGCCAAAGTGATGTGGCAGCCTCTTCGGCTGGCCAACATGCTTCAACCTCTAGGCTTAATCTGGCAGCCTCTGGGGCTGGCCAAGGTGTTGCGGCCTCTATGGCTAGTCAATCTGTTGGACATGTGAGCCATGTCAATCCTGTTGCTGAAAAACCTGAAAAATTCACTAGTCATAATTTCAAAAGGTGGCAACAGAAGATGTTCTTTTACTTGACCACGTTGAACCTTGTGAAGTTCCTCAAGGAAGATGCTCCTGCACCTGCGGAGGGTGAGATTGATATCCAAGTGATCAGTGCGATCGATGCTTGGAAACATTCTGAATTCCTATGTAGGAATTAAGTGCTGAATGGGCTAAGTGATTCCTTGTACAGTGTGTACGCCGGAATGAAAACAGCAAAAGGGCTTTGGGAATCTTTAGATCGGAAATATAAAACTGAGGATGCCGGTACTAAGAAATTTATCGTAGGCCGATTCTTAGATTTTAAAATGGTGGATTCCAAAACTGTGATAAGCCAAGTACAAGAACTGCAGATTATTCTAGCAGAAATTCATGCTGAGGGGATGAGTTTAAGTGAAACCTTCCAAGTAGCCTCGATAATTGAGAAACTACCACCTGGTTGTAAAGATTTCAAGAATTATCTAAAGCACAAGCGAAAAGAAATGAGCATTAAAGACTTGGTTCTTAAGCTCAGAATTGAGGAAGATAACCGAGTATCTGACAAGAGAGGAATATCTCATGAGGCCAAGGCAAATGTTGTTGAACATGGCCATAAGAACAAGAACCTCAAGAACAAAGGGTCACAGATGGGCCCCAAATGAGGAGTTTCCAAGAAATCCAAATTTCAAGGAAGATGCTTCAACTGTGACAAAATGGGTCACAAGTCTTCTGAGTGCAGACTGCCAAAGAATAAAAAGAAACAAGAGGCTAATGTGCTGGAAAACATGACTCAAGATGTTTCAGACATTAACCTTTCTGCTGTGGTTTCTGAAGTGAACCTGGTGGGTTCTAACCCAAGAGAGTGGTGGATTGATACTGGTGCCACTCGACATGTGTGCTCGGACAAGAGCATGTTTTCTTCATTTGAGCCTGCTGGTAATGGGGAAAAAAATATACATGGGAAATTCAGCAACATCTGAGATTGAAGGTCAAGGAAAAGTGATTCTGAAGATGACCTCTGGGAAAGAGTTGACTCTGAACAATGTTCTGTATGTACCAGAAATTCGGAAGAATCTAGTGTCTGGATCGCTTCTGAACAAGCATGGATTTCAGATGGTGTTCGAGTCTGATAAAGTAATTTTGACTAAAAATGGGATGTATGTGGGAAAATGGTATGTTACTGATGGGCTTTTTAAGCTCAATGTAATGGTTGTAAAACCAAGAATATCAATAAATGTAGTTCTTCTGCTTATATTGTTGAGTACTCTAATCTATGGCATGGTAGATTAGGACATGTTAATTTTAATTCATTACGAAGATTAATTAACATGAATCATATTCCCAATTTTAAAATTGATTACAGACATAAGTGTGAAACTTGTGTTGAGGCAAAACTAACTAGATCATCATTTCATAATATTGAAAGAAACTCTGAACCACTTGATCTTATTCATACCGATGTATGTGATTTTAATTCAATACAATCGAGAGGCGGTAATAATATTTTATTACCTTTATTGATGATTGCACAAGATTTTGCTATGTGTATTGATGAAAAGCAAGGATGAAGCTATAGAGAAATTTGTTCTCTATAAGAATGAAGTTGAAAACCAACTAAATAAAAGAATTAAGGAGTTAAGAAGTGATCGTGGTGGTGAGTATGTTTTTCCTTTTGAATCACTGTGTGAACAAAATGGAATCATACATCAAATCACGGCTCCTTATTCACCTCAATCCAATGGGATTGCAGAAAGGAAGAATCGTACCTTGAAAGAGATGATGAACGCTATGTTAATTAGCTCTGACTTACCTCAGAATATGTGGGGAGAAGCTGTTTTATCAGCTAATTACCTTTTAAATAAGGTACCACGGAAAGAAACGGGGAAAACTCCTTATGAGATGTGGAAAGGAATAGTACCTTCCTATAAATTTCTCCGAGTGTGGGGGTGTCTTACCAAGGTAGTCATTCCTCCACCTAAGAATGTGAAGATATGATCGAAAACTGTTGATTGCATTTTCATAGGATATGCACATAACAGTAATGCTTATCGATTTCTTGTGTATGAGTCTAATGTACCAGACATTCACAAGAATACGATAATGGAGTCGAGGAATGCATCCTTTTTCGAATATGTTTTTCCTTGTAAAACAAATTCGAATTCAAATGTGCACAAACGGGCACATGAGACTATCATTGAAGATAGTCAGGACCAAGAACACATGACTGTTCCAGAAGATCAACAAGTTGTTGAACTTGAACCAAGACGTAGCAAAAGAGCTAGAACGGAAAAATCTTTTGGTCCAGATTTTCTGACATATTTGCTAGAAAATTATCCTCAAAACTATAACGAAACTGTACGGTCAGCTGATGGTGCTTTGTGGAAAGATGCCTGATAAGTGCATGAAAATACACTCTGAAACATCACTTATTCTGGTTTATTATTACGTATTTAGTACTAAATCTTATATTTGAATATATAATTTTATTATTATTTTAATTTAAATATATTTATTATCTAAGTTAATTTTGTGATTTTTAATATTTGTAGGACTTAAGAATAAGAAGTTTGCGTGGGCCCATGATGAGTTGTGGCATGCAATTGTTCAGATGAATTAGAAAGAAAAAAAAAAAAAAAAAAAAGAGGGCTTTGACCGAACAAGAACAAGACAAAGTGAAGGCATGTGGACGTGAGAGAGAGGGATACCAAGTGCAAAGTAAACTGGAGCATGAATGCGTGGGGCCCCACAAGCAACTAGGTTTCCTGAAATAAGAATTGCCGAGAAGAATAACAGGAGCGAGGAAGCAGCGCATAATTGAAGGGGAGCCGAACAGTCACAAGACATTATTTTCATGCATAAGCAGTGTGTAATTACGGGACAAAAAATAATGATCCGTACGATGTCTCTCCAATCCATCTCGGCTATTTCTTCATTCGGCATGCGGAACTAATCTCCTAAGCGAAGCTAAGGGCGAACTCTTGTACCCTACTCTTTTATTTTTGTTATTTGATTCGTGGATGATTTTGATTGTTTAATATAATTATTATCTTATTCTTCTCTTTATTCTTTTGATTATTTAAATTTGAAAACTATATTTTATTAATTTACATATAGATTCAGTTACGTTTTTTCTATGTGTTGTTGGTAAAATTGGTTGAGATTGGTTAAGGTTGTTTTGCGAGTTCATCCTTTGCTGCAGTATTGCCCGAGGGTATATTGTCGTCGTTGGATAGGTTGTAACGATAACCTTGTGAGTTTTGAACTTAGAGAAGATAAAATAATAATTACCTTAGAACTTTAATTGAGTATAATTGAATATCCTCCGATTGTGGGTTTGGGACGTGAAATCCTCAATTGTGTAATAAAACGAATCAATAACGGGATAGAAGTAATAGGTACAAGAGGGGACCCGGACGCTTTGCTATTTCTCTCCATTGATAAAAACCTTTTAAATTTCGTAATCTTTTATTTACATCGCAAATTAATATTTTCTTTAATTTAGTTATTGCTAAACATTTTTGTTTGAGTGAATTAGTTCTATTGTAACCATCTCTCTGAGGAATCGACACCCCAGTTATACTGCGATAACCGCGAGTCATATTTGGGCGTAATCAAAATTTGGCGATGTTGCCGGGGAGACGATTTACAAGCAAAAGGAGCAGGTTTGCTTAGTCAACAACAAAGCGGTAACTTCGTTCCATATCTTTTATTTATTTATTTTGTTTTACTTATTTTATTTTATTTTATTTTAATTTTTAGTTTTTGTTTAGATTTTTTTCTTTTTTTAATTGATTCTTTATATTTATATTTTTGTTTCTAGTTTTATTTTTATTTGTATTTTTGTGTTTATTTTATTTTATTTATTTTATTTTTGTTTTATTAGTTGTGTTGAAGGGCATGCCTAGATTTAGGGATCAATTTGGTAGATTTGCTAGAATAGAACAGGAAGATTCAGAGTCAGATCCAGATAATATATTTGAGAACCTTTTTGCAACACCATCTAGATCTAGCAGACATACCATGAGTGAGTCCGAGAGACCACCCATGAGGACTCTTGAAGAGTACCTCCACCCAACTCGCACAGCTATATCATCGTGCATAATGTTTCCCCCTAATGCACCACATATAGACTTTAGGCCTGAAATGATACAATGTCTTCCAACTTTCCATGGTTTGGAGAACGAGAACCCTTATGTGCACATTAGAGAATTTGAAGAGGTAGTAGCGACTTTCCATGACCGGTTTGGAACCACTGACACAATCAGACTTAAGTTTTTCCCATTTGCCCTTAAGGATAAAGCTATGAGTTGGTTGTACTCTTTAAGACCTAGGTCAATAGGATCGTGGGGCGAGATGACCCAGGCATTCTTTGAAAAATACTTCCCACATCATAAAACGGATGCCCTAAAAAAACAAACCTCCACCTTTTCCCAGAGAGACAGTGAGACCCTTTTATCAAACGTGGGAGAGGTACAAGGAGTTGTTAGCTAGTTGCCCTCACCATGGATTTGAGAGCTGGCGTTTAGTTAGTTATTTCTGTGATGGACTGACCCCTAGAGAGCGCCAATTCGTTGAGACGATGTGCAATGGTGAGTTTATCCGAAATGACCCTGATGAGGCTCTCGAGTACTTAGATGACCTAGCTAAGAAGTCTCATACCTGGACTAGACCCAATTCCATGGATAGCACTGATAGGACATACCCTACCCCTCCTACTAGGAGCGTACATCAATTGAGAGAAGAGGATAGCCTTAAGACAAAAGTAGAACTGTTAACTAGAAAGATGGGAGCCTTACTAGCCAAAGATAGCACGTCTGTGCAGACTGTAGCTCACCTAGAACCTCAAGAGGTATGTGTTGTGTGTGGCAGGACCGACCATTTAACACAAGAGTGCCCTACAACTAGAGAAACATATGAGGATCAATGCAATGCATTAGGGATGTATAGGAAGCCTTACACACCGTTCTCAGACACCTATAATCCTGGTTGGAGAAATCATCCTAACTTTAGTTGGAAACAAGAGTCTCACCAGCCGAGTCAGACACCCCACCCTAGAGGTTATAATACTCCCCCATATGCCACACATGTCGTCTTTAGGAACTCCTTAGAGGATACTATGCAAGCATTCGAAGATGCTCAGAAAGCGACCATGGAGGCCCAGAAAGCCTTTGTGGAGACTCAAAGTAAGACCAATCAGAGGTTTGAATCATTGATATCTCAGCTAGCAGAAGACAATAAGGAGATAAAAAACCAAATCTCTAAGTTAACGAACGTCTTGAGTGTGAACGAACAAGGAAAATTCCCTTCCCAAGCTCAACCTAATCCTCAGGGGCAACACATGGCACAAGCCAATCATGGAGGAGCAAATGTAAAAGATGTCAATGTCATAACTACTAGGAGTGGTAAAGACGTAGGAGTGCAGGACACCTCTAACATTGCAGGTGCAACCAAGGATAACAGTGTAGATACTCCTCAGGAAGACCCAGAGCCATGTTTTCCAGTTAGAGTACCATTTCCTCAAGCCCTTAGGCCAACCACTAGAGCTGCAGACCCAAACGGTGAGATCTTAGAACACCTTAGGCAAGTAAAGATCAACCTGCCCTTGTTACATGTAATCAAACAGGTTCCCACATACGCTAAGGTTTTAAAGGATCTATGCACCATGAAGAGGAAACATCATGTGAAGAAAACTGCATTCCTAACAGAACAAGCCAGTGCAGTGATTGAACAAAAGACCCCACCAAAATATAAAGACCCGGGGTGTCCCACCATCACTTGCCACATTGGTACATGCGAGTTCGGTCAAGCATTACTAGACTTGGGCGCGAGTGTGAATCTCATGCCGTATTCCATATATACGCAGTTAGGTCTTGGAGAGATCAAGCCTACATCAGTAGTCTTGCAGTTAGCGGATCGTTCTGTCAGAACCCCACGAGGAGTAGTCGAGGATGTCTTACTCCAGATTGACAAATTCTATTATCCCGTTGACTTCTTGATCTTAGACACTCAGTCTGTAGTTAAAACCGAATCCAAAATTCCTCTTATCCTGGGTAGACCTTTCCTCGCTACTGCAAATGCTCTTATCAATTGTAGGAATGGTCTTATGAAACTGTCATTCGGAAACATGACACTGGAAGTGAACATTTTTCACATCGGGAAACAGCCATATGATGACGATGAATGTCACCAGACATTTCTGATAGACACAATTGTACCGGAACTGGCCCCCATTCTACATGATTCTGACCCTCCTGATCATATTCTTCTAAATTCGAACCTCTTAGACACTCTCAAATCAACTAACTCTCCGGACATCGCTAGAGGCTACTCTGTTTGGCAAAAACATGGACCAAAAGTATGGCAGCCGCAGTTTGAGGCTTTGCCAGAGGAAAGAGAGAAACCAAAACCTTCTTCGGTTGAAACACCTAAAGTTGAATTAAAGCCATTGCCAGAAGGGCTTCAACATGCATTCCTTGGATCGGGAGATACATTCCCTGTTATCATTTCTTCGGAGCTTAGTGCGTCACAAAGTACAAGATTACTTGAGATGTTGAGTGAGCATAAATCCGCACTTGGTTGGACCATAGGAGACATTAAAGGTATTAGCCCCTTGATTTGTTCCCATAAAATTCACCTAGAAGATGGAGCTATCCCTCGTAGAGACCCTCAACGTAGGCTTAACCCCACTATGAAAGAAGTGGTAAGAAATGAAGTGATAAAGTTACTAGACGCGGGTATTATATACCCAATTGCTGATAGTAAATGGGTTAGTCCTACGCAGGTCGTCCCTAAAAAGTCGGGAGTTACTGTAGTGAAGAATGAGGCAGGAGAACTAGTTCCTACCAAGGTAGTCACATGTTGGCGTATGTGCATCGATTACCGAAAGTTAAATGCTGCCACCCGCAAAGACCACTTCCCACTTCCCTTTATCGATCAGATTCTTGAGCGGGTCGCTGGTCACCCATTTTATTGTTTCTTAGACGGGTATTCTGGATATTACCAAATCGAGATCTCCTTGGAAGATCAGAGGAGAAAACTACATTTACCTGCCCTTTTGGAACTTATGCTTTTCGCCGCATGCCATTTGGTTTATGCAATGCCCTCGCCACCTTTCAAAGACGCATGCTGAGCATTTTTAGTGATATGATTGAAAAGTGTATGGAGGTGTTTATGGATGACTTAACAGTGTTTGGCGACTCCTTTGATACATGCTTGCTTAACCTGAAAGCAGTGTTAAGTCGATGTCAAGAAAAATGCCTCGTTTTGAACTGGGAAAATGTCACTTCATGGTCTCTTCAGGAATCGTTCTAGGTCATATTGTCTCATCCAAAGGCATTGAAGTCGATAAATCAAAGATCGAGTTGATATCCAAGCTGCCAACACCCAAAACTGTTAAAG
This sequence comes from Zanthoxylum bungeanum, assembly GCA_019454045.1. Taxonomy (NCBI): domain Eukaryota; kingdom Viridiplantae; phylum Streptophyta; class Magnoliopsida; order Sapindales; family Rutaceae; genus Zanthoxylum; species Zanthoxylum bungeanum. The sequence continues at coordinate 619,936 of SKCR01053850.1, forward strand.
ATGTGCGATCATTTCTTGGGCATGCTGGTTTTTATAGGAGATTTATACAGAACTTCTCTTCTGTCTCTAGACCACTGTGTAATATTCTCGCTAAAGATTCTTCATTTGAATGGAAACAGGAGTGTGAAGGTGCCTTCAGGATGCTAATAACTAAACTCACATCTGCCCCAATCATGCAACCACCTGATTGGAATTTACCATTCGAAATTATGTGTGATGCTAGTGACTACGCAGTTGGGGCCGTCTTAGGACAAAGACGAGAAGGGAAACCTTTTGTCGTGTATTATGCTAGCAGAACTCTAAACAGTGCTCAAATGAACTATTCCAAAATTGAAAAAGAACTGCTGGCAGTAGTCTTCGCCTTAGACAAATTTTGTGCCTACTTAATTGGCTCCCCCATCACCATTTTCACCGACCATGCAGCTCTCAAGTACCTCCTTTCGAAGAAAGATGCTAAGGCCAGATTGATTAGGTGGATCCTACTGCTACAAGAATTCGACCTAACAATCAAGGATAAAAAAGGTGTTGAAAATGTGGTAGTAGATCATTTATCTCGTTTGGAGTTTAACGACTCTGCCGATGGCCCACCAATTCACGATGACTTCCCTGATGAACATCTATTTGCAGTCACACGAGCACCATGGTATGCACACATTGTCAACTTTTTAGTTTCTGGTGAGTGTCCGTCCACTTGGAGTTCACAAGATAAACGTAAATTCTTGGTCGAGGTACGTAACTTTTATTGGGATGATCCATATTTATTCAAATATTGCCCTGACCAAATATTGAGACGTTGTATTCCTGAAGATGAATTTCTCAGTGTGTTGACCTTTTGTCATTCCAACGCATGTGGAGGCCATTTTTCTGTAAAGAAAACTGCTGCAAAAATTCTACAGTGTGGTTTTTATTGGCCCACTCTATTCAAGGATACAAACGGATTCTGCCGCTCCTGTGAAAGATGTCAGAAACTAGGTGTTTTATCCCGTCGTCATATGATGCCTCTTAACCTTATTCTTGTCATTGAAGTATTTGATTGTTGGGGTATTGATTTTATGGGACCTTTTCCACCCTCGTCTGGATACCTCTACATTCTTCTCGCAGTTGATTATGTGTCTAAATGGGTTGAAGCAGTAGCGTGCCGAGCAAATGACAATGCTATTGTAGTTAAATTCTTAAAGGAACACGTATTGTCACGCTTCGGCACCCCACGTGTCATCATCAGTGATCAAGGGACACATTTTTGCAATCGCTCTTTTGAAGCCTTGATGCGCAAATACGGTGTGGTCCATAAGATTTCTACTGCCTATCACCCACAGACAAATGGGCAAGCTGAATTGGTAAATAGAGAGATCAAGCAGATATTAGAGAAAACGGTAAACCCCGACCGCAAGGATTGGTCTTTACGACTTCCGGATGCACTTTGGGCATATCGTACTGCTTACAAGTCCCTTCTTGGCATGTCTCCCTATAGGCTTGTATTTGGAAAGGCTTGTCATTTACCTGTTGAGTTAGAAGATAAAGCCTATTGGGCCATTAAAAATCTTAACTTTGATCTGAGTGTTGCAGGTACACAGCGGAAACTTCAAATAACGGAGCTCGAAGAACTACGGAACGATGCTTATGACAACTCCTGCCTTTACAAAGCCAAGATGAAAGCTGCCCATGACAAGCAGATAATGAGGAAAAATTTTGAGCCTAACCAAAAAGTACATCTTTATGATTCCAGACTCCATCTTCATCCAGGCAAGCTGCGTTCCAGGTGGACCGGACCTTTCATTGTGCAACAAGTTTTCCCCCATGGAGCTGTAGAAGTAGAAGATCCCAAGGACGGCAGAGTGTTCAAAGTAAATGGGCAGAGGCTGAAACCGTTCCTAGACAATCTGATTCCCGCAGCAGAGGATACACCTCTTGCTGACCCCTCCTATACGGATTGAGTTTTCTTTTTCTCATTGTTGTACTTTATTTATTTATGTTTTTATTTATTTCTTAGTTATTTTTAATCTTCTTTTCGTTTTTCCTTTTGTTTTGTTTTGTTTTGTTTTGTTTTCCTTTCTTTTGCAGGATAATTCAATATTTCATCCAGGTTCACCACATCTCTAATCAGGTGAACTCCTTCCTTGTCTTTACCTTCTCGGTTGTTACATTGAGGACAATGTTTCATTTAGGTTGGAGGTGGTGGTATTATCATGTGTTTCACCTGGATGTATATGTCTTATTCGTGTTGTCTTTTATTATTGTTTTTCTCTTTAAAAAAAAAAACTTGCTTGATTGTTTTGTTTGCTTTTAGTCCGTGATAGTTAAACATATGTCCTATGATGATATTGTTTGTGTTAGGATGAAATATTAGAAACGATAAGTCCTTTAATGCACTTTTATCTGATGATTTGAGTAGTTTATCTATGTTAGACTCGTAAGCACCTAATTATGGGTTCTTAGCAGTGGTAGCCTGAGTAGTTAACAAGATGACTAGTTGAAGAAATTGTATGTCGATGAATGACCGTTTGCTTAGATATCTATCCTGAATTGCTTGTGTTATGACGTATGGTATGGTTGCAAATAAAAAAAAAAGTCTCTAAGAAAGAAAGTAAACCACCTATAATCGATAAGCGTGAAGCTACCCATGGGCGAGTATTAGGACCACCATGAGGAGAAATACTACCTTAAAGGGTAGGTGTGTTGAAAGAAAAAATGGCAAAAGAGAAAGAAAAAAAAAATTCAAAAGAAAAAAACCAAGAGACAAGAAAGAAAAGAAAAAAAGAAGAATCATACCATATTAAGCACACATAAAAGCAACTACAGAACTTAATTGAGATATCTAGGTTGGTTAGACCCATCGACCCCGGTTTTTAAACGAAATCATTGAGTTGGCTTACCTGGGAATAAAGCTGTGAACAAACCTTTACACACACACACTTTGAGTCTAGCTTAGATGATTTATTCAAAAACTTGGATTTGAGTTGCGTTGAGTATTTTGAAGGTTCTATGGCTTCATTACTATGCATTCTATGAGGACAAACTTATGTGAAACTATTGGGACTATTTAATTTTGCATGATTGTGTGTTTTGAATGATGTTTGTGGGTGTCGTCGCTGTAAGCCCTCACGAGACTATAACTCGTCCGATAGGGACACCTAGGGGTTTAAAGGCTTGTTGCATATGCTAAATGCAATCGTGATCCCTACGAAAGTGGCTTAGACAGTTTTATTTATTTAATTTTATTTTATTTTACGCTTAAATTGCTAGGACTAGCAATAAGCCGATTGGGGGTTGTGATAAGTGCATGAAAATACACTCTGAAACATCACTTATTCTGGTTTATTATTACGTATTTAGTACTAATCTTATATTTGAATTATATAATTTATTATTATTTTATTTAAATATATTTATTATCTAAGTAATTTTGTGATTTTAATATTTGTAGGACTTAAGAATAAGAAGTTTGCGTGGGCCCATGATGAGTTGTTGGCATGCAATTGTTCAGATGAATTAGAAAGAAAAAAAAAAAAAAGAGGCTTTGACCGAACAAGAACAAGACAAAGTGAAGGCATGTGGACGTGAGAGAGAGGGATACCAAGTGCAAAGTAAACTGGAGCATGAATGCGTGGGGCCCCACAAGCAACTAGGTTTCCTGAAATAAGAATTGCCGAGAGAGAATAACAGGAGGCGAGGAAGCAGCGCATAATGAAGGGGAGCCGAACAGTCACAAGACATTATTTTCATGCATAAGCAGTGTGTAATTACGGGACAAAAAATAATGATCCGTACGATGTCTCTCCAATCCATCTCGGCTATTTCTTCATTCGGCATGCGGAACTAATCTCCTAAGCGAAGCTAAGGGCGAACTCTTGTACCCTACTCTTTATTTTTGTTATTTGATTCGTGGATGATTTTGATTGTTTAATATAATTATTATCTTATTCTTCTCTTTATTCTTTTGATTATTTAAATTTGAAAAACTATATTTTATTAATTTACATATAGATTCAGTTACGTTTTTTCTATGTGTTGTTGGTAAAATTGGTTGAGATTGGTTAAGGTTGTTTTGCGAGTTCATCCTTTGCTGCAGTATTGCCCGAGGGTATATTGTCGTCGTTGGATAGGTTGTAACGATAACCTTGTGAGTTTTGAACTTAGAGAAGATAAAATAATAATTACCTTAGAACTTTAATTGAGTATAATTGAATATCCTCCGATTGTGGGTTTGGGACGTGAAATCCTCAATTGTGTAATAAAACGAATCAATAACGGGATAGAAGTAATAGGTACAAGAGGGGACCCGGACGCTTTGCTATTTCTCTCCATTGATAAAAACCTTTTAAATTTTCGTAATCTTTTATTTACATCGCAAATTAATATTTTCTTTAATTTAGTTATTGCTAAACATTTTTGTTTGAGTGAATTAGTTCTATTGTAACCATCTCTCTGAGGAATCGACACCCCAGTTATACTGCGATAACCGCGAGTCATATTTGGGCGTAATCAAAATTTGGCGATGTTGCCGGGGAGACGATTTCAACATTTTTGTTTGAGTGAATTTCAACATTTTTGTTTGAGTGAATTTCAAATTTTTGTTTGAGTGAATTAGTTCTATGTAACCATCTCTCTGAGGAATCGACACCCCAGTTATACTGCGATAACCGCGAGTCATATTTAGGCGTAATCAATGCCATCAATAGTGAAATTGAATCCATCTTACAAAACCACACCTGTGAGTTAGTCGATCTTCCTCCATGATGTAAACCTTTGGGGTCCAAGTGGATTTTCAAAAAGAAAATGAAGGCAGATGGATCAATTGATAAGTACAAAGCAAGACTTGTAATTAAAGGTTATAGACAACGTGAATGTCTTGATACTTTGATACTTATTCTCCCGTAACGAGAATAAATTCCATAAGGATGATAGTAGTGATTGTAGCTTTGCGCAATCTTGAGGTACATCAGATGGATGTGAAAACAGCCTTTCTAAATGGAGATTTAGATGAAGAAATCTACATGGAACAACCTGAAGGCTTTAGAGCTCCAGGACAAGAAGAGAAAGTCTGTAAGTTAGTAAAATCCTTGTATGGATTAAAGCAAGCTCCGAAACAATGGCATAAAAAGTTTGACGACACCATGTTGTCAAATGGTTTCACAATCAATGAATGTGATAAATGCGTTTATGTCATAGAGACAGAAATTGGCTATGTCATTTTATGTCTCTACGTTGATGACATATTGATTGTCGGAAGTAATGTGAAAATAGTTAAATCTACCAAGAATATGCTGAAATCTAAGTTTGACATGAAAGACATGGGTCTTGCAGATGTCATTATGAGAATAAAGATCTCGAGAAGTCCAGATGGATTTATTCTTGATCAGTCGCACTATGTGGACAAGATTCTTGGCAAATTCAACCATGATGATTCTGTTGTGGCTAGAACTCCTTTAGACGTGCGTCTACACCTATCGAAGAATAGGGGATAAAGTATATCTCAAGTAGAATACTCTAGAGTGATCGGGAGTTTGATGTACTTATCGAGTTGTACCAGGCCTGATATAGCCTGTACAGTAAATAAGCTCAGCAGATATACGAGTAATCCAGGGGCTGATCACTGGAAAGCATAGTGAGAGTACTCCAGTACTTACGCTTTACTCGTAATTATGGGTTGTACTATCATAGATATCCAGCTGTAATCGAAGGATACAGTGATGCTAATTGGATATCTGATATGACAGACTCAAAGTCTACCAGTGGCTATGTGTTTACACTAGCAGATGCAGCTATATCATGGAAATCCTCCAAACAGACTGTGATAGCCAGATCTACAATGGAATCAGAATTCATTGCATTAGATAAGTGTGCTGAAGAAGCAGAATGGCTTCGAAATTTTCTAGAGGATATTCCAGGTTGGCCTAAGCCAGTGCCAGCAATTTGCATTCATTGCGATAGTCAATCTGCAATTGGAAGGGCACATAACAACATGTATAATGGTAAGTCTAGACATATACGTCGTAGACATAATACCGTTAGACAATTACTCTCTACTGGAGTTATTTCGATTGACTATGTAAAGTCAAAGGATAACATTGTGGATCCGCTAACCAAAGGGTTAAACAGAGAGTTAGTTGAGAAATCATCGAGGGGAATTGGACTAAAGCCCATTAGATAAATGTTGATTACGAAGGAAAACCCAACCTTGTTGACTGGAGATCCCAAAATCTAGGTTCAATGGGACAACCCACTCGTAAAAGACATAATTGGTTCACTGTGGGGGGTTACCCTCTAGTCCATTCATATGGTGAAATAAAATAGTGATGCTCGTATGGATACAGGTTAGGGAAAGGCTTTTAATGATTCTTATGCGTCGGGAATCCGAGCGGAGTATTACGAGATACTCTTAAATAAGAAATCACCTATGTGAGAGAGAAGTGAGGCCGCTTCAAAGGGAATTGTATGGGGCACAATTCTTAGAAACTCTTGCAGAACCAGGCAGATGTTCATGGCCAAAATTGGCATAATCATGAGAACTCAGATGTGTTAGGTAAAACGTCTGTGTGATATATGTTTTCCATTTACATGAACGGCGGTACAGTTCAATGACATCGCGTCCACTGTCAGCCAGTAAATGAGATATATTTTCACAGGGAAGGTTCAAAGGCTGAGGCCTACCTATCCTATGCAGGTGTTGAACCGTTGAACTCTTTTAGGTCAAAATAAAATATTTCTAAAATATTTTTTGTTATTTGACGGGTTTCGTCATTTTCATTCATGTGGGGGATTGTTGGAAAACCTTTTGAAGTTTCCTAAAAATTAATTAATTCCAGTAATTAATTTGGTACTTCAAACGAAAAGTTTCATTAATGAATAATAAATGGCATAATAAATGGCATTCTTATCTCTTTTATTTTCCCTCTATATATAGAGAGCATTGTTTTCATCTGAAAAAAAGTTTAAGAAATAGGAAAAAATAATACACCAAGCGCTTGGTATTTTACTTCGGTTTTTTAGAAGAGTTCAAACACTTTTGTGGTTCGTTGGTAACGAGTTTGGTGGTGCCCATTCTCGTTCGTTTTCCATTGTATCCTGGGAAACAATCGTCTCACGTTCTACTGCACCTTCGGTAGGGGACGAATTGTTTTAAGGATATTGTTGAAATTAAAAGCAGCTCAGAATAGTAAAAATTTGGCTTTCTGGAATGTCAGTGGCTTATTTCAGGGTCCGCTCGTGAGGGTCCGCTCAACAGCCTCTGCCTCTGCCTGCCAGCCCCTGCCTCCGCTGTCAGCCTCTGCCTCTGCTGCCAGCCTCTGCCTCTGCTGCTAGCCTCTGCCTCCGCTGTCAGCCTCTGCCTCCGCTGCCAGCCTCTGCCTCCGCTGCCAGCCTCTGCCTCCGCTGTCAGCCTCTGCCTCCGCTGCCAGCCTCTGCCTCCGCTGCCAGCCTCTGCCTCCGCTGTCAGCCTCTGCCTCTGCTGCCAGCCTCTGCCTCCGCTGTCAGCCTCAGCCTCTACTGCCAGCCTCTGCCTCCGCTGTCAGCCTCTGCCTCTACTGTCAGCATCTGCCTCTGCTCTCAGCCTCTGCTTTCAGGGTCTGCCGCCAGGGTCTGCTCTTAGGGTCTGACCTGTGGGTCTGATTTTCAGGGTCTGCCGAGAGGGTCTACTGGGCTGACTTTAAGGCTATTTTGGATTTCCTTGTAACTACCATAATTTTGCAATACACGAGTAAATGCTGTAACACCGTGCCGTAGGCACGGGCAAAAACTAGTATATTATAAAACACAATGGTGTGTGAGGAAAGAGAGTGTAACAGATGGTTAAGATTAAAAGAGATAATGCATCCAAATGCTATCTTTATGTGGCTTAATTAGCGGCTCAGATCATTTCATTATAATCTAACGGCTGATAAATAGTCATTTCATTATAGAATCTCTATAAAAATTAAAAATGAAAATGAAAACTACCAAATAAATTAAAGAATTAAATCATTTAATTAAAAAATAAAATCATTTATTATAAATAAATTAAATAATAAAATCTTAATATCTATATAAATTTTAATTATAACATCGTGCCGTAGGCACGGGCACACACTAGTGTATATCTATATTATAAAGCACAATTGTGTGGGAGGAAAGAGAGTGTATCAAACGGCTCTCTTTATGTGGCTTAATTGATGGCCCAGATCATTTCATTGGTAATTGGAGGAAAGATAGTGAATTGATTGATGGAAATGGTTAAAAATTTTCAAATTTTCAAATTAAAAAATAGAAAGTTAAAATAAAATCATTTAATTCTGTAACATCGTGTCGTAGGCACGGGCAAATACTGTAACACCGTGCCGTATGCACGGGCCAAATACTGTAACAGCGTGCCGTGGGCACGAGCAAATACTGTAACACCGTGTCGTAGGCACGAGCCAAATACTGTAACACCGTGCCGTAGGCACGGACAAAAACTAGTTATATATATATTTTAATGAAATTGGAAGAATGAAGTTCCAAAGATTTGCTGTTTGAATGAATTGTACTACTGATGTTAAAGTTTCCTTGACAGGAATACTAAATAGCAAATTTGTAACATTAACATTTATTAACTTCCCAATACAAACAACAGAAAACTAGATGTGACAATTTGAGTTATGATTCATTTATTTGTTCGATTCGATTCGTTTTAAAACGAATACGAGTTTGGAAAAATATATTTGTTTAATAAATGAGTCAATTCGATAATAAATGAATCGAATATGAATATTTGTTTAATCATAATAAACAAATCAAATACGAATCCATCACATTTTGATTCGATTTGTTTAGGATTCGATACAAATTCGATTTGTACAGAAAACTCATCCCTATACATATTTTCATCCATTTAAATTTTAAACTCATCCTTGACATGAGCAAGATTTAAGATGATATCGACATTTATCACAAAGTCGTTGCACCTTTGGAAGTTTAATTGTGTTTGATGAAATTGACATTGAAGTTTCTGCAAAATGAAATATTAACAGCAGTCAGATTAAATAGCCAGATTTAAATAAATTAATATAAAATATAATTAAATAGCCAGATTTGAATGCATAACTTGTATTTTAAAAGTTTGCGAATATTCAATTAAAAAAATATTTAAAATATTATTATATTTAGTTAGGATTTAAAATGTATTTTAAAATATGTGCTATTTAAAAAACCATTGATTTTTAAGGATGTGGAGAATTTTAAATGATTTTTATAAATTACAAGTTGATTGTGAAATTTCTTCTTTACTAAATAAATTTGAAAACTCAAGATATTTTCATACAAATCAAATAACATTTTTCTCGATTTTTTTTTTTTTTTTTTCTTTCCGTTTTTTTTTTCAATAATTTTATTTTTATCAAATCTAATACTTGCCGTCATTTATGATTAAACAAAATTATTAGCATTCAAATACAATACATGTAAGCCTCTTGTTTTAGAATTTTCTTTCAAGTGTGATTCATTATTAAATTTACTTTTAACTTTTAAAACCATATCTTACGGTTTTCAACATTCATAAAAGATAATTTGAGTTGAAATAATTTTTATTTAATTATTTGTTCTTTTAATTAATTTTAAAATTTAAAATTTTGTTTTTAAAACAATCTATGAAATTGTTTAAATTTAACGAAATACTAATCAAATAATTTATTAAAAATCTTTGAGAATATGGATGAAATCGAAACAATTAACATAATTTATGAATTATAAAAAAAATAATAAAAAAAAATTGACAATATTATGGGTATTGATGATATTCAATATTATGGGAATGTAAAAAAGCTCCAACTATGGAGAAAAACACAGGCTATTTTTTTTTTAGTTTTTTTTTTTTAAAAGGATAAATTTGGTTAACTAAAAGTGGGAATGGTGAGATAAAATTGTTGGTTGTATTTGTGTCATTAAACAGAAACCAACATGCATTCTAATAGATCAAAATTAGAAATTCAACCAAATTATGCAAAAAAAAAAAACCATAAAACTTGAAATATAATGAAAAACCTGAAAATGACGAAATTTATAGTCCAAGTCGAGATAGATCTTAAGAACTTACTAGTCTTGTCTCGCTGATCTACGGGTTTTGTGGCTAATGTTCTCCCAGGATAACTCGGATTTCTCTTGTTCAATGGGCACTCCTTAACAAGATCTTGAACTTGGAAATGGATGAACACTCTCTCGACTCAAAAACGAAATAATGAGACTCTTTTTTTTTTTTAGGATGAATTCAGATTGATTTTCTCTTTTTTGAGAATGAACATGAAGGTCACCTTATAAAGGCATGGAATGGTGCATTATGAGACCCTTTGGGTTGGGGTGCAACCCTCCAAAGGGTTGTACCACTGACATGCATCCCTTGGAGCTTAGAACCATATTATACACAATTGGAGGACATGTCCCTATAGGGTACCAATGTACCATCCAAGGGACATGTCCCTTCTCCATCCAAACAATAATATTTGAAGATTTGAAGAATTTACAACAAAATTAAAGGTAACCGCCATCGCTTCAATCTGACAAGTTTCAACTAAAAATCAGAATCTTGCAGTGCGTTTGGTGGAGTGTTACACTAATATTTTAACGTTTCACTGAACGAGTAAGTTAATATTAGTGTTTACGTTTACAAAATCATAAACTCACGATATAATATATATATATTTTTTATATTAGCTTATACTATAATATTTATTACATATCTTATAAATTATCTTATATTCTTTAATAATATTATCTACCAAAATCACCTTAAATGCTTAGAAAGTTAGAATATTGTGACAAAAACTTTGGGCAATGGCTATTTAGATAGTGATTTTCTTACCCTTTACAAAGGAATATAATCTATCTGGATTATACCAGAGATTAATAATAACTTTAGATTTGGGTTTGAAACAAACAAGTAAACCATTTTACCTTTCAAACTCAAAACCAAATTAACAGTTGCGTGTACACAAAAGGGTGTTTGGCGTAAGAGGTTAAACCAAATTCTCAGAAAGGAAACGAAACGAAACGAAACGAAAATTGAAACTTGTCACTTGTCAGATTGCTAGTTATTGCAAAATCCATTTAACTTCCCTAATGATATCATTATTTGTTCAATCATTGGAAATTCCGTCGTCAAATCATTTCTTCCGGACTAAAACGGAGCAGGTAAAACTCTCAACTGTCTCAGATTATTAATTATTACAAGAAACGTACTCTCTGAATTCGAACCCAGAACCTCAAAATGATATCCTGAACCCTACACCATCATATCGAGGACTTCCCAAATGATATCCTAATAAAGTTTTCACAAGTTGTTATGTTGATTCATTGCCCTATACATTCTACACTAATACACGACGAATTAATATTAGGCTACTAAGTAAAGGGAAAATGGTTATTAGACCCCTAATATTTAGGGAAATATGTTTTCTTAAAAAGACATATGATTTCTTTTTTTAATAGATTTTATTTATTTTAACAATTAAATGATTAGTATTATTCATTATATAAAATAATATATGAAGAGCATAATATATAAAAGGGAAATGTTAACGAGTGCTATAAGAACACTCATTAAAGATCTATTTTAGGAAAATTTTAATGGGAAAAATGAAAAAATAATTAATGTTTTAACAATCTTTTTATACTTGTGAAAATTTTCATAAAATGAATATTTAATAAGTGACTTCGTCACATTCCTTAGCATGGCCCTAAATAAAAATATTAAATTATATTTTTTTAATAAAAAATAATAAAATTTATTGAGAAAGAAATCTTTTTTTGGCAGAGAGATGTTATAACTCAGTTGATAGAGTTTCCCGGTTGGTAGTTGGGTTCATTGAATTGAGTAGCACGTCATGTCTTAAAACCCTAATCGTAATCCAAAAATTACAGGAACAAGTTGGGTGAAAGAAAAATAATAGAAACAAGTTGAGGGGGTATATTCGAGACAAGATCTGAACTATTAAGCGGAATATTCAGTTGTAAAAGACCGTTGATTCTTTCGCCATACATACAATATAGAAGGAGAAAGAAGAAACCAGAGTTCCATTATTACAGTTTTATTATGTTGTTATTATTTTAAATTCTAATACCCTTCTCTTTCTTTTCTTCAAAATCAAAACACACAATTAAGAAGATTTGACTTTTTATTTTTTACAATTAAATCTTGTTCATTCTTTCTTTTTACTTGAAAAAGAAGAGTGGATTTTGAATCGATATGGATGATTTTTCAACTACTTCTTCGTCACCATCCTCATCGTCGTCTTCTATAATTACGAATTATCCTCTCCTTTCAGCTATTGTCGCCTTTGCCGTCGCCCAATCCACCAAATTCTTCACTGCCTGGTACTTTTTTTCCCTTACTATCAAATGGGTTGTTTTAATTTGGATGAATGTTGATATTCGTATCTGGGTATTATTTTGTTTTGCTTTTAGGACTGTATTTTTGGAGATTTGCATCTAAGGGTTTTGTCTATGATGTGTTTTGAGAATTTTATTGGTAAATGTGACTGCTGGATTAAAATTTCTCTGTGATTATTGAAGATGGGGATCAATGAAAAGATTGTGAAAAGTTTAAATTTTATGAGTTCTGGCTTTGCTCAGATCTTGAAATGAATATTAACTGGTTACTAGTTTTGTTAGCTGAGGAATTTGATTCATTTCTTCTTCATAACTCCGGGTTCTTGGGGTGGAAAGTTATTTTTTTTCAACATTCAGCTAATTTTACTGTCATGTGTAGCTTGTTGAGTTGTGGGGTAGCTCAAGTCTTTTCTTGTTTTGGATTCTTTGAACAAAATCTTTCATATTAGGAATCAATAATGTAGACATTTAGTTGGTTATCAATTGTTTTTTGTTAATAAGACTTTTCTTTAGTTTGCTGTTTCTCATTTTGGTGCTGTCTAATTATTGTAAAAGCTGTTTCTGTTTGGGAGTTCCAACTGTCTGTTTCTTATGAAATGTTATGCAGAAGAGAATCTTATCTTAGCAAACTTTATAGGGTAATTATGCAAATGGTGAATTTCTTTGGTAAATTTTGAGTTATGAGCTTGTCGAACTTAGTAACCTATAGATAGCTACTTTCCTACGTCGCATTGATAGATCCTGCTTTTGTAATTTAAATTATCATCCTGAGAAGCTTTTAAACTTTACTAGATTTGCAGGTACAAGGAAAAACGATGGGATCTCAAGCAACTTATTGCATCTGGAGGCATGCCGTCTTCCCACTCTGCAACTGTTACTGCTCTTGCAATGGCAGTTGGGTTTCAGGAAGGCTTTGGAGGGCCGCTATTTGCTACTGCACTGATCTTAGCATGTGTTGTATGATCCCTCTCTACATCCCTATTTTACTTTCCTTATAAGTCAACTACTACTAATCCTAGTAATCACGATATGATAGGGTCAACCACGATTGACTTACAGGTGATATAAATTTAATTCTTATAAGATAAATCTATGTTGTGAAGTAGTTAAATTTTGAAGATCCCATTGTAACTTGGGTGAGTTGTTATATGTACTGTCATCTTTGTCTCTTCGCCAGCTGTGTGATTGACATATTTTTTTATCTAGGGTGGTTTTATTTTATTTGTTATTATCATAGTTTTGCCATTTTAATGGTGAATAATGGTGGCAGGTGATGTATGATGCGACTGGTGTAAGGTTACAAGCTGGGCGCCAGGCAGAGGTTTGATGCTCTTGCTAGTTTTGGTTTCTCGTTTTGTTTCCCCATTCTCACCCTTCCACCTGTCTCTTTTTCTAACCATGTTAGAAAATGGCATGTCATAGAAGCTTTTATTGATTGATTCTGTGCCTCGTACAAGACTTGTATTTGATTGATATGTATGAATTTCTTGTTTTTCTTGTTTGTACTTTGCTTTATGTTTATTTTTTCATGTATTTGAACTGGATATTCTTCAGGTCTTAAATCAAATTGTATATGAACTTCCTGCTGAACATCCTCTGGCGGAAAGCAGACCATTGCGTGAACTTCTTGGTCACACGCCTCTTCAGGTATCGTATATTGAAAGGAAACTTTGTTCCCATAAGTTCCTGATGACTGCATATTAGATATCTACTGCCATTGGAAGTCTTTAAATCTATATTTTTCTCATCCATTGTTCGGGTTTTAGTAATCTCTTCCTCGCTTTAGGGACATTACCATCAACACCAATATATACCGATGGAAGTTGTTGGTTGAGAATTCTTTAGACATACATACATAAATACGTTTGCGGAATCTGTGAAACTGTTTCCCTTTGATTGCAGGTCATTGCGGGTGGGTTACTTGGAATTGTCACTGCAGTTATAGGCCACATGATCATCCTAATTTGTAGCCAAATTTAAGTTCAAATAGATCCTAAATATCATATTTAAGACTTGTGATATGTGATCATGCCATATAACACAATTGCACTTTGCAGATCTGTGACCAGAATCATTTTCCAAATTTGAATTCTAAATGTTAGTCCTTATCTTGGCATGTTCTTCCATTGATTTACATTCAAATGATAACATTTCCCGTGTAATTTGGATTATAGTACTAGTTAATGTAATGGCAAAGTCACCCCAAGGGGTTGCCTCAGTGGTAAAGGCTTTGGGCTTGAGTGGTTTGCTCCCTCTCAGGTTCAAGGTTCGAATCCCACTAGATGCATTTCCTTGGGGCCATGTCTCCTGGTATGAAAAGCCAGCGACTTACCCTGATCTGTGTTGGGAAACTTCTGAGGGCACGGGGCACAGGTCCGGGGATTAGACGAGGTGTGCGTAAACTGGCCCGGACACCCCGGTTATCAAAAAAAAATGTAATGGCAAAGTCTGTTAATATCAGCAATGACATGGGAAAAATACAGAGTTTGATCAGATATATTGGCTATCTGCGTTTTAAGAAGTACATTTATATGGGTATTGTTCTAAAAAAAAAGGACCTAAACGGTGCTTGGCTATTCCGATTATGTATTAAATCAGTTGTTAGATGGTGCTACGCGAATAGGCAGGTCAGATGGATCTAGGCAGTTTTTAGGTGGGTTTGTACGTTTTTTTGACCAATTTTTTTTTCCTTGTAAGCTCAATTTTAAATTTAAAACCTTATGTAAGAAATTACAAAAGAAAATTTTCATCCGACTCGAGCAAGTGATGAATCTCTTACTCTTTAGAAACGAACAAAACCCTTATAATTCAAGTTTCACCTTGAAATTTACCAAAGAACGAAATAAATATCAAAACCCTTAATTGTTCGGTTTGCACTGAAACTAAAATATTTAGTTATTAATTTCTGTTCATTTGTCAATCATTACTGGTCAGATTGTCAACCATGTGATGACTCTTGTGAATAAGAATAAGAATAATGCTAATATTGATGTTCATAACGAGAAGTCAGTTTCCTCTGAGATTGCTAAAATTGAGCCATTTATTCATTTATCCACCATTACTTGATTAAAAAGATATATATATATATTATATAAAGTAATAAAACTGAATAAAAAATAAAACCGTATATCACTACCTAGCCTGTTCCTCTAAGCATCGCCTAGAAGACCTAAGCATTAAACGCTCCTCTACCGTACGCCTACCACCTAATGTTTTTTAAAACATTGAACTTGGGGAAACAGCTCCTTCCAATTCAGAAGCATAATCATAAAACGTCTGGGAAGAATCATGGGTGTGGGGTTCCTTCTACATCGACTGGCTTTATTCCCAGAATAGCAGAAAAAACCTTTTTCATCTCCATTTCGGGGTTTCCAGTAACCCCTGATTTCGTACTCCAGGCAATGTGGTCATCAGGTCGGACCAAGATGGCTCTGTTGTTAGTCATCTTACAGATACTCCACCACGACAATGAATCCGATGACCTCTTAACTTCCACCACATCTATGAAGTTCTTCCAAGGTGCCAATTCTGCTATACTTCTGACTACAACTTCATTCATAGTACCAGCAGGCCACAGCACACATACCTTGGTAGAAACTTTAAAATCCTCAGCCACCTTGAATGCTGAACGAGCAAGCTGGTAGGACGAATCCACTGGTGCTATTATAAGGAGGAATTCGACCTTATCTCCAGACACGAGATCCAGGGTGGAGATGGCCTCCTACAATATGACATAACATAGATCAGTGCTGCCATCTATAACAGCCTCAAATATCTTATACGCAATTTGGAATTTTAAAAAAATGAGAAATTCCAGCTAATCGGTTGCCAAATAAATGGAGCAGGATCTCCTGATTTACAAAACTATAGACTCCACACGATGAACACGATGAAGAAATGCAAGGAAACCAAAACATATAGACCAATAAAATGAATATAGAAATGACTAATTACATACCCGACTTACTGTTGACAACACCCTGACATTCATATGAGGCAGCCTTGACCCTGGACCAGCAGAAGGAACATATTCCCTCCGATGACCAGTAGGAACATCTTGAGCACCCACCTCATGATCACCATCTGGAACGAGTGCTCCTTTAAGGTACCTAGTAAAAAGTTGTTAAATTAAGAGATTTAACCATTCAAATTAAGAGATTTTCAAAATTTGAATGCTAATTGAAATTTGATAATGAAGAGAAATGGAACAAGTGCTAATTTTCCAAATTTGTCTGAAGGGCATCACGAAGACTAATCCCTTTATCTTGAAATGGAAACAAAATCACAGAATAGGGAGTTCCAAAAGCAAAATAACATAGCTAATCTTTCTGTTTAGAGGAACTTCAAATCACATAGCTATGTTAAGGGGGCGACAAATGAGCTAATGATCAAAACTGCAAGTTTGCTATACTGAATATCTAAGTTTCCAGAATCGGATTGATGTAGACAGGAATTTGAGATTGAAATAGCAGTAAGCAACATGTAGAGCTGCATTATTAATGTGAAGGTGATACCTGAAACCAAGATCCTCGGCGGGAAACTGAAGTTGAAGACTCTTTCCTTCTTCAAATATACGCCTTAATTTAGCAAGCCTTAAAGATCCAAGAGGGTTGCTTTCACTCAGAAGAGATTCTGATAGCTGTGCACGACCTACCTTAAAAATTCCGTCCAGCATTGCCCTTTGTAGCACAGATGGTAGAATAGAACCAGCTGTTTTATTAATTATTTGATGGACTGCAAAAGCAGAAAATAATAAAAAAAACACTAACATGTGTGCAGACAAAAACCTCATGCAGTCTGAAAGGTTGGATAAAAAAATACGATTAAGAGAAAAGAATTGAAGCACTAGCTGTGCTCGTTTACCGGAGTTTGCAATGTTTGGATCAAGGCCAAGAGCAGAAGGAACTTCCATGGCTGCTCTGAAGTTCTGAACACTAAGTGCAGTATTAAATTCGGCAATCTGAAAACAGCATATCATGAAGATCAAATATCTGTCTATGTTAGAATAAAGAGATAACTGAAATAAGGTAGGAAAGATAAAACCAATACCGGCTTACGTTCTGTTTCATAGGTATGAAGTATTGAAGACGGAGCAATATCTTTAAGAACAGAAGCTATTTTCCAGGCAAGATTATGAGCATCCTGAATGCCAGTATTCATTCCTGCACACAAAAAAATTCAGACGAATTTTTTACTTTTATACCAGCCAATGTAATTAAGAACCCTTTTTTAAATTATTTTTGCTAATTCCCAATTTCTCATTGTGCAATTAATAACTCTTTTTATATTATTTTTCGTTAATTCCCATTGGCGGAGTATATGAAGGAGGATCTGGCCCCTTCATTTTGACTTGCACCAAGGAAGCTTTCTATGCTAAACAGTAAACACTATTTGGAATAGATTCTGAGGATCCACGTAAATAAATTTTAATTTTCTATAGTTCATTCATCAGGTTTATAGTCTGCAGGAAATTTAACTACAAACCAAAACCACCAGCAGGAGGGAATCTATGAGCAGCATCGCCAGCAAGTATAATCCGATTGTGACAGCACAGAAACTTCTCAGCAACTTCAGCATGCATCACCCATGGCTTTATGTCGATCACATCTACATCTGAAAGTTCCCGACCAACTAATTTGAATATTAACTTCTCGCATATCTACAAGAAGTTGTGTCCTTCAAATAACAGAGGAGAGAATTTTGCATAATGAATCTTATAACTACATCTTAAAATTTCCTTGTATTCTTGCCCCATTTAATATAGTTAACAAATTTCTTTCATTCACTCAATCTAACTCTAACGTTGGTTGTCCTTCATACTTTCTCACACATAGGGAACTGCGACTGCGAAGGATGGGAATAAAAGTATTCAGTCTCAAAAATGCATCACCCATGAAAGAAAATCACCTGAGGGCTGAAATCTTCAAGGTTTTGCTGAGGTGGATAAAAAGGCATCTGTCGAATGAGCAATAAGTTACAGATACACTATCACTTTAAAGAAGTACCAAATAACACAATGATATTCCAAACAGTTCCTAAAACCTACAGTACCTGCAATATAAATTCTCCTTCCTTAAGATCATGAGCTACTAAGACTCCAATAGCTTCGGTGTTGAAAATGAAAAATAGCATTCCAGGTCGCTCATTGAGCAGGTAGTCTCCAAGATCTTTGCTCAGAAAATGAACACTGACAAGCTTTTGCAAGTCTTTTTCACCTCTTAGATCTATCCCTACAAGCTTCCTCACAGTACTTCCCGCACCATCCGTACCAATTAGGAAATTGCACTGGATATTTCTCTCTGTATATTTCCCTTCCTTGAGAAACGAAGCAGTCACATTTATACATTGATCAGTAGAATTGACAGACACACACTCATGCTCCATTAATATTTCCCTTCCCTGGAGGAAGTTGTTGTGAAGGCCTTTCAAACCTTCTGATGTACAAATTTTAAAGTTGAGATTTTCCAGCTGCTTAAGCAGTAATCTGTTTAATTTGTACTGTGAGAAGTGTGCAACAGAGACTGGGCTGACAACTTTCTCGAAATCTTGTGAGAAATAACAACACAATCAATTAGTACATACACATTCTTTAGAGCAGAAAATCATAGCTCCCCCCCACCCCGGGCTGCTGCTTCTAAATGCATATTATATTTTACCATATCATATGTTAATAAAATGCAACAAATTTCGTAAAGTGATAAGTGGTCTGATGGTCCAATGATGCCAAGAGATCCTTCATACCTTGAGGTTGCATGTGGTCCACTGACCCAAGAATTGAACCCGTTAGCGATGTACAATATATGAACTTTCTCCATAAATCTACTGGCGGTTGTGACCTTTCAATCTCCTCTGCTAAGCCATCCAACTTGCGAAACACCTATCAACAAATGCACCTCAATAAAATCCAAAATCTTTTAAAACAAACCAATGCATATATCTTGCATAGAAGAAAATCAACCTCCATAGACCGATTATTGACAAAATGAGCCTGCGGGTGCGTAGAAAATGCGCTGTTTTTCTCTAAAACCGAGCATTTTATCCCTACAAAATATCATTGATCACAATAAAAAATACAAACAACTTTCCCTTTTACCTTTTACTATGAGAAAGATTTAAAGAAGTAACCGAACAATAACAAAATGAATCACGTCATCCCAAAAGAATTGTGGTGGGTGGGGATGAAGAGCATTGCAATAGCATTCTCACAGACCACAGCTCAAACACTTGGCCGTCAAAATTTTCTCTTGCTTTCCATCATTTTCACATACCCAATTTAGTGAGAAGTATAGAGAGAACGAGACCGACGGGTCCTGCACCAACGATCAAAACTGGAAGTACGACGTCGTTTCTGTTGATAGTTTTGGAGTCTGACAAAGCTCTGCTTTGGGTGTACCCATTTGGGTATGTTTTTATTCTGAAGAAGCTGTGAAACCTTCTCGTAAACCCTAAAATCATCATTTCAAAAACCCAGAAATTGAATGAATAAATGGTTCGTCGAAGTGAGTGGACATTGAAATTCGAAGGAGGCTGAAGCTAATATGTCATATGTGTCTGCATGGTTGGATCGGTTGTTGGTTCTGCGCGCCGTTTTGAGTATTGGATTCATTTGGGCTTGGCCAAGATTTCGGGCTCTAGACCCGAATAGCCCAACGCTGATTCTCTTGTTTAAACTTATATAACCCCAAATACTTTTTTTTTTTTTTTGAAACGATGGAAATCATGCGACCAAATCACTCATTTTGGGCCGCGGCGTAGGTAAAATCACGGTTGTCTTAGGCTCTTATAAGAAGTGCACCTCTGGATTCGAACTCATAACCTCAAGATGAGATCTTGGACCATACACCCCCAAACCACACCCTTGGGGACATAACCCCAAATACATTAAAACGTAAAAGATATTTGTTTAGGGATACTTTTGCAGAACGGCTGAACAGACAAACTGCAAATTACACTTAGTCTGTTCGGACATCTATTCGGGGTGTCCGTTCGGATAAAATAATATAACTGATTTATTTAATATTATTTTTAATGGGTGTGATTTAATGATAAATAGTTTAATACTTGATTATCAAGTCATGAGTTCGAATATATGGACATATTTCTTGTAATAATCTGGAGTAGCCGAGAGTTTTATCCGATCCACTTAATACATATCAGGTGATTTAGCGGCAATGTTTCCAACGTTTGAAACAAAATTTATTTGTTTATCATTTTTTCTACTTTAAATTGTTACGGAATTGCTTGCAGTACGTGACTTGCGTAGTTTTTTTTTTTTTTTTTTAAATGGATGGGTATTAGTTTTTAACCAAATCATATTGAATAATTTAACTTTTGGTTTAGTTGAGAATTGGATTGTTTGTTCTTGGTGTGGGCCTCAATCCACTCCATTCTTGGGTGGGCTCTTGACTAGGCCCACCCATAAATACACATTTGAAATGAGATCATTACGCTCTCATCACCAAAATTAGATCTCTATTGGTGTTTAGTAACTTTAAAAATGAGCTAAAATTGAGAAAAATTCATTATATATATTTCTAAGTAGTTTGATTGATAATTGATTTTGTACTATCGGCGTATAGGGATGGCATAAATCTTCACATAGATAAAGGCCTATCGGGCATAGATCGAAGATGGAAATTTTAAAAATTATACACTAAGAATATGTACATATTATTTAATACTAATTTTTTATTCCGATAAGAGATATGAATTAGGTGAAAATGTAATCCTCACCCCCACCTCATTCCCCTCGTTTCTTAATTCATATTATTTTTTTAAAGTTTTAGTGAAAAGTTTTAATTACAATAAGCATTGACGTAAAAAAATCATAATATTTGGAAAATATATAAATAATAAATAATGTGAGGACTTAAATGAGACTTGTCAAAACACATAAAGAGTTTATAATTATAACAATATATGTATCATTATTTTTTTGGACCTTATAGATGTAATTTATAAATTCACTGCAATGGTTTTTTTTTTCCCATTTTGTTATAAGATTTTGAAGATTGACAAATATTATTTTATTTTATTTTGTCTAATGGATTAATGTTATATATTATCATTTTTTTTGTGGATATATCCAAATTTAATACTTGATTTTTTGATAATTTATAGACTATATTGTCATATCGATGGCATTTACTTATTTACTATACATGTTTTAAATAATTTTAGTTTATTTTTAGATAAAATTATTAGTTATCCAATATTCATATCCTATCAGAATCTCTTTAATTATTTAGAGAATTTCATACCCCATTTCAAATAAAAATAAAAGGAAATGATGGTACGAAAACATAAACATAACGTTATAGATAAATACGAAGATGTCGATATGCTCTTCACCTCTCTCATACATATTTACATATCGTTATCATTCAAAAAAAGAAAAAAAAAACAAAACAAATTCATTCAATGAGTATGATACTACAAAAAAAAAGTGCACGTAATTTAAAGTCTATTTCATTATTAAATTCTCTTAGATTATAATTAAATTAATAAATATAATAAATAATAAATCTATTTGTTAACGGCGGATTTTGGTCTCAGGGTAATATGTGAATATCACTCCCGAGGTAATCCTTCTTCAACAGTGAATTTGTTTGGTTATGGGGGAAACCAAAGGCAAACTTAGCAGAAGGTAGATAATGCGCTAATCAAACAAAGAGTTTTAACGTGGTTCGGTGGATTTTTATCCGACCTACGTCCATGGACACAAACATGACTATTCTTTTATTGCTGAAACTTGTATCTCTTGTGCTTTACAATTTTTAGCACACTGAGATTGATATTGATTCTCATGCCCCTTACACATGCTCCACCATTCTATTTATAATAGTGAAGAAATCAGATTCCTTCTAGTATAAGGATTCCTAGTTGAAAACATTCTCATGTTCCCACAAGGATTCCTTAATCACATCTACATTTTTCCTTTATCATTCTAGGACACTGTCTTCATCAGTATCTCTTATGAAGGTAGAATTGTCTTCTTATCCGTAAGGATAGGGTGTCATCTTCTGGGACATGTCTTGCTGTATGGTCGGTCTTCATGAGGTCGGTCATGATAGTCTTCTGAATTGAGAATACTGCTGTCGATCTGATAATGCTCGGTTATTACACCAAAGTGCTCGGCTACCGATCATAAAGAGCTCGGTCTGTAACCATAATGTGCTCGGCCTCTTATTGCGAAGTGATCAGGCCCTTGCTGCTGGCTTTTCATGGGTCGGGTCGGTATTAATGATCTCGCCCAAGAAGAGAATTACCTTTTTACCCTTGTCGTGCTGTTTTAAATACCATAGTGCCTGAAAACACCATCAACATATGTCCCCTAGTTCTCGGTTCCAACGAGTATGCAAGTTGGTGCCGGGAACTATATAAAGATGGTGTGTTGATTATTTCTGTTTGGTGGTCGATCCGGAGTCGAACCAAAAATTTTTCGTTGCCTCTTTTCAAGCATTTTTTCTTGAGACGCGCGACTGTCATGTCTGTTTAAATGCCCATCAAATCACCTTTAGGGTTTTTTTCTGAGCCTGACACTTGTCAAACATCCGTCGGGTTCCCGCCAAAAGTAGGAGAAAATCGACCGTGCAGAGGCGTCTTAACGGTGCGCTGATCTCAACCGTTTATTTGATTTTGGCAGACCCCTTTTGCATTTGACACTTGGCGTCCATCCGAGACTCTATTACGATCCGACGGTTGGAATTATTCCGACGTTGTAATGAGAAGGTGAACCGATATCCTTACAAAAAATCCTATCAACTTCCAAAAAACTCTTCTTCCCTTTGGCTACGAAGCATCTGATTTAGTTTTACTCAAAGTTTTTCAACATTTTCGCTGCTTTCCCAATCCTGAACAAGTAAGTTTCCCGAACGGCCTTCTTCCTTTTCATTTTTTCTTGCTTGCTGTGCCTTGCTGTTTCTCTTTTTCATTTGTTTTGATACTTGCTAGGGAGAGATTTTATTGAGTACTTTGCTTAGGGCATTTAGAACTTCATAGATTTGGTTTTTTTTTTCTGGAAACTTAGGATAGCTTGTGAATCCCTTGGTCGTTTTTCAAGAATATGGTTGTAGACTAACCTTGCCCTTTTATTTTTTAGACGTCTAGGATGTCTGATGACAGTTCTCCCCCTGAAAACCCTGCTAAACCCTTGGCTCCTATTGCTGATGAGCTTTCCTCTGGCTCGGGAGCACCCAGCGCGGAAGACCTTGTAACTACCTCTACCCCTTCTGAAATTGAACAAGATATTTACCATCAGAGGGTTCCTCGGAAGGATCCGGAGCCCGGTGACTTTGACAGCTCGGCTCTGGACATGGTTCGGCCCTCTAAGATAACTGAGGATGATCTAGCACTGCTTCGGCAACGATATGACATCCCAATAGATATTGCTCTTGAGGTCTCTCTTCCATGTGATCGTGCCAGTCAGCCCGACGATGGTTCCGTGGCCCTTCTTCCAGCTTTCTTTGAGTGCGGGCTCCGGTTGCCAATTCAACCCTACTTTACCTGGATGCTGTCCGAGATGGAGATCGCCCCTGTCAACTAAGTCTAAACAGTTGGAGGATTATGGTCGGGCTGTATGTAGCTTGGCATCAGGCGGGGTGTGGCGAACCTTCTTTTGAAGAAGTGAAGAGGTTATATCGGTTGAAGGCCAACCCAAAGACTCACCACGGTTGGTACTACCTTTCTGCTTACGATAGTTCGTCTAGGGGTGAACACAATTTCGGGTCAAACCGCGAACCGCACCGTACCGAACCGAACCGCGCGGTTTGAAAAAATATTAAAAATGATTTTGAACCGCACCAAATCGAACCGTAAATTTCAGATCGGTGTGCGGTTTTGACCCATGTCAACCCGCAAACCGCCCAAACCGTAAATTTTAGTCAATACACACCAAATTTATTTTAGTGGATATGAGTCTTACAAAGAATTAGAACAACTTGCTGACTTGAAGCTTTATAAAGTTTGTACTTTTATTGGTAAAGCAACAAATATAGGATTTGTGTCAATAGAAAATTAGGGAACTCTATAGTCACTCCCTTCAACACAGAACTGGGATCTTGCAGAATTGCACTTTACTCTTTCTTCATAAATCATGTATTACCTCCGATTTCTGAAGTTGCAGTATTTGTTGCATATGATGATAATTTAATATCTTTCAGGTCATTAGCTAAAAAATTAATAATCCAAACCGCCGACCCGAACCGCCCAAACCGCTAAACCGCCAACCCGAACCGCCGCGGTTTTCCTTATCAAACCGAATTTTGTTGGACATGATAAGATTTATCACGAGTCGCTCTGAGCTACTATTTCCTTCAACATGATATGTATTAACAGTGCAAATCTTATTTAGAATAAGGTTCCATATAAATCTGTTTGACAGATATCATATAGGATATGAACAGGGAAGAAACGAGGTTTCTCATTCCTGATAATTTGGGTATGCCAGGCATAGCGTTTGGATGATACCAAACTAAGGACCCAAATTGGATAAGTGCCAATATAGGTTATCCTAAGGGAAACCTTAAGTATAATACTTATAAATCCCACATGAGAACAATATAATTGTTGCTCACCATGCGGTTTTCCTGAGAGGAATACTGATATGCAGTGGTCAGTGGGAGGATAGTGATACTCGATGAAAATCGGAGTAATACTGTTCAAGGCACGAAGTCCTTAATGGAACACAAATAGTTCATCTATGTTGAAACTATACCATTAATCTTCAAATACACAAGAAACTAGTAGATCAGATAGAGTCAGAAAACAACCTAGGGTATGGGTTTCTGATCTCACCCCATAAAGATGTCAATCTTATGGAGGTGTACCATCCGACTACGTTGTGAGAAAGTGATACGAGGTATCGACTCCCTGTTATGGCAAAGTGCCATGAGTCCGAAATGGATTCCATGTATAACAACTATGTTTGGATACTAGTTGTTGTACCACAAGGCATTGTGCCTATTGGTACTATATATGTCTTCAAGGAAGACATACATGGATGGCAACATACCAACGTACAAAGCTAAGCTTTTGACGGAAAGGTATCGTTATCAACATTTTGTTAATAACGGTTCAACCTTTTACCTGTTGCCATGGTAAATCCATTTTGAAGATGCTTGAAAATAACTGTATATTTCATTTATGAAATGTGCCAGTTATAGATCAAAATCGCTTTCCTGAAAAGGAAACCTTTTGGAGGATGTTTACAACATCCTGACGATTTTGTATAACCGACAAACAAGGTTTGCGGGTTATTCGATCCATGTTTGGATTGATGCAAGCATAAGGTTCTTGGAACTGTCGTTTTGAAATAATCATAATGGTTTATGATTTGATTCAAAACTAAATAATTCTTGTGTATATAAGGAGGTTAGTGGGAGAGCGCACTGACAGTGAAATTCCCATAAAACAATTGTTGAAAGCTTGGCTTTCAATAGAAATTCTCCGTAGAATTCTGGGGAGTAACAACTTTTATTCAAGGAATAAAGATCTACTGGGATAGATTTGGAGTTGTTAACACTCTCTAGAAATTGTACATTTAAAATGTACTTGTATTGGTGTCTCATACGTTTCGAGCATATGGAGTCACAATCGGGTCAATCCAAGTGATAGTCACTGGATTGAAGTTAAGAACATCTGTTAGTATCGGAGAGAACTAAAGATGCTGTCTTAACCTATGGAGAAGGAGAACTTGAAGTGACTGGGATCACTGCTGCAAGTTTCCAAACAGTTAAATACTGTGGTACTATAAAGTTTGAATAACGGGACAGTGAGCTGGAAATCTTCCAAGCAAGATAACTGTTGCCGAATAAACAACAAACGCGGATTATTGCTGCAGCTGAGGCAGCAATAGAAGTCTTTTGGATTGAAATAAATCTAATCAGATTAGATATAGTTCTGTTAGCAGCTGAGCTAGGCGTCAGCACAGGCTAAGGAATTAAAGGTCTCATCGACGATCCAGATATATACTTCTATATCATCTGATTCGTTCGGATCATACATCGTGGCGATGTGATGATCGTATAAATCGCGTCAAACGATAATAGAACAAATCCGCTGACGAAAACCTTTTTCTCAGCAATTTGAGCGAACCTTACATAGTTCGAGTGTAGGACACTTGAGTGACTCGCTACGTGCCAAGTGGGAGATTGTTGGATAATATGACCCATAACGTCATTATTTGCACAGAACATTGTGTTGCTGTAGCAAATTAACTATGTAACAAGGAAATTACACTCTCGTCATTTGTGATTAGATCACCATAGATATATAAATGAAGAGAGGTCCCTATGATTAGTTCCTGGATTGAGATGATATGATACAGTATCAGTCCACGAAGGATTAATCATTAAATATCCCTAGCCGTAGTATTATCGAGACTGGACATCGATAATGCGGAATAGGCTAGTATTGCACTTGTGCGCGTTGTGAGGGCACAACGGCATAGTTCTCATATATATAAGTATTGGATACTTGTGCAAGTGCGATAGGAGGTCGTGTTTCACCGATGGTACGGGAAACAGCTTGGATAGACCCTTCGGAATCCCATTGGTATTATGACTAGGTGTCGATGGGAGGCCGAAATCAAGGTAGGTGTGTATAGTCTTAACCTGAGACTTGCATCGCTAATACTTACGACAATCGGTAAACTTTGGTTTTGGTGGTGGGGGATCTTAACTGGTTCTGTGTTTACCTCTTCTGGGTTTATCAGGAATCGTAGTGTATTGGATGTGATGTCAAGACGGAAGTGTCACTCCAGTCATAATGGAGATGATGTCACGCAGGATACAGTATTAGTGCTCTTAAGTGATGCGCATCCAATCGTGATATTATGACCAGGTCATGAATATCCGATTATAGAGACTAGTTACCAGACATCCGATATGTGTTTCGGACGGGGCAGACACTTATCCAGCCCCAGCCCTAGCACGTGACTATCCGATACTGGACCAATATGCACAATACAATCGTATACTACGCTTGATACAGATCTAAATATTCTTATAAGGATATGTCCGGAGAATTGGGTAGACTTGGTGCTTTGCTAGGAGTCGACCTTGTCTCGTAAATCGGTAGAACGTAGTACTTGGTACGTACGTGATTCGGATACTCCGACGACCGTATTTACTGCCAACTTATCCGGAGATCTCATGGGTCGCTTCCCGATAATCCACCGATGACGCACAACTTGCACTCTTGAATAATCTGGGATTATACAGAAGAGAGAGAAAATTAATCTAGGATTAATAACGGAGATATTTTATCCGGGATAAAATGTCGTCTAAAGAGAGAGAATGATTAATTTGGAATTAATCGATGAATTAATATATTCGATATATTAAACGAAATTAGATTTCGACGCGGAATTAAAATTAGATTTTAATTCGGGCAAACGAGTTAATTTAGAATTAATTCGTTAGCGACGTAAATAATAATTTCGCTAGCCGCAATTATTCGATTTAATTAACGTCGCGACGTAAGCTCGGTATTTCGGAAATATCGAACCCGAACGCGTGAGTGCACGTGGGCCCACTTTCATTTGGAAACGTGTGGGGCCCACATGACACATGTCATATTATGCATTATTTAATTCTAATGCATTGCATGTAGATAGTGTACAATGCACTCTATGGTTTTGCATGGAAATTGAGTGTTTGACACTCTAAGCCATTGCATGATTTGTGTCATAGGTTTATTATTAATTTAATAAATATTATGGCATAAATATAAATTAATTTTTTGGTAACAAAAATTAATGACACAATACAATTTTATCTCTCTCAAAATGCTCTCTTCTCTCACGCCCAAACTGAAAAATCTTCACTGGTTTGGAACCAGAAATGGCGTGAACAAAGGGAAGCCAAGAGTGGTTTCTCATGGTGAGAAATCAAGTGCTAGCACACTTACGAGTCTTGCGAATGTGGTAGGGAGGTTCACCCATGAGTCGGGATCCATCGGACGAAGCTCGGAGCTCCGTTTCTTCACTCAAATTTCTGTTTTGCATGGCAGTGGGCTGCTGCAGTGGACGCACCAAGGCAGTGAGTTTCTTGGTTCAATTCGTCTTCAATTCGACATAACCGATCAATGTGAGTATTCCGCTACCTCCGTTGATGTATTCACGCATGTTTTCATGTCTTGTTTGATCTTGGGACCTTAGAATAAACCAACACGAACGTCAAACAGATTGCGGGCGTTCGTGTCGCGTTCGAGGAAGCGTTCGAACGGTGTCGGTAATTCTGGTTTTGCTGCTAGCCTCACACCCCAGCCCATTTAGCTCCCCAAAGCCCATAAAACACATCCCAATTAAATAAATAAATATTAATTTAAACATTAAACATTAAATAAAATATTTAAACAATTTACCAATTAAATAAAACATTTACCAACTTAAACTAAAATTAAAAAGAAGATATGCCTATTAAAATCAATCTTAACCAATTAAAACCAATCAAATATTTGACTTCCTAAATCTAATAAGACATCTACCAATTTAAAATAGTTGACTTCCTAATTTAAAATATTTTGTCCCCCCTCAATCTTGTGTATACCATTCTTAGGACTCCTAATTTGGAAACGAGATCTCTTCCTTGTGAGACAAGGGCAAACCCTAGCTCTCTTCTATATAAACATGCATTAACCTAGCCACACAATCTCTCCACTCTCTCTAATACACGCCCAAGACAAAAAAAAACACTTCACATATACACAAAAAGAGAAAAGAGCCCTAATCATATCCTCCATAGCCGAGACAACAAGAGCCTCAATCCTCCACCACAGCGAAGCAGTGAGCTAGGACGCTAAACCAGTGAACCGGAGAAGTTGAGGAGCTGTACCCTTCCGACGTCCGTGAAACGCAAGCCTGAAAGTTGGCTAAACGGTTAGACCTGAGGTACTTTTCACACTCATCTTTATTTGATTTTTGTTATTTATTTGGATTGTATTTTATTTGTTTGTTAAATCTTGCTTTGTATGATGTGTGTTGTGGGTATTGGATGAATGAGAGACGTGTCAACTCTCGCTATCGGTAATGGAAACCCGGACATAAATTTCATAGCCGATTCCGAATGGACGGTAATATGATTTGTACTCGGGACACAATTCCACGTACCGCTTGAGTAAACAGCACCCTCTTTTATTTTGTGTTGCTTTGTTTATTTTTCGCCACTTGAATTCTGTATGTTGTTTATTTATGCATGATTCAATCGAGCGCATGGGCTTAGTAAGTGGAATGAAAGATCCCCTATGGGGAGGGGCTAAAGCCCTTTACCACGATGCTTTGCTGCGCCGGTTGATGTTTTGGTTTCTATTATATAGGTCCCAAACAAAGATTAAGCATATGAAATACTAAAATGAATATATATAAGACTTGAAGCATGGCGGAATCATACTTACAAAGTTATGTGATGAAGAAGATGAACAAAACCTTTGAATCTCCAAGCTCCAAGTTGGTTGGTTGGTTTCGGCCAAGGAAGAAGAAGACTTGAAGCTCCAAGCTTTTGTATTCCAAGCTCTTTAATGGTTTCCCTATCACCTCCTTTGATCCCTTGCTTGCTAGCAAAAATGGAGAATGGAAGATCAAATCTTCCTTTGCCCTTCAATGGTGAAGTTTCGGCAATTTGAGAGAGAAGAGAGAATTGTGTGTTTTTTTTTTTGTTTTACCAAAAATCAATTTATATTTATGCCATAATTTATTAAATTAATAATAAATCTATGACACAAACCATGCAATGGCTTAGAGTGTCCAACACTCAAACTCCATGCAAACCAATTGAGTGAATTGTACACTATCACCATGCAATGCCATAGAGTGTTTTATACACTATCACCATGCAATGCCATAGAGTGTTTTGTACACTAACACCATGCAATGTAATGACATGTGTCATGTGGGCCCCACACGTTTCCCAATGAAAGTGGGCCCACGTCCACTCACGCGTTCGGGTTCGATATTTCCGAAATACCGAGCTTACGTCGCGACGTTAATTAAACCGAATTTAAATAAATAATTGCGCCTGGCGAAATTATTATTTACGTCGCTAACGAATTAATTTTAAACTAACTCGTTGCCCGAATTAAAATCTAATTTTAATTTCGCGTCGAAATCGAATTTCGATTATTATATCGAATATAATAATTTTGTCGATTAATTCCAAATTAATCGTTCTCTCTCTAAACTAGGCACTTTATCCGAGATAAAGTTTCTCCGTAATTAATCCAAGATTAATTAAGTCCGAATCAAATATCATAGGTGAATCTTCAGGAAGCGACTCAAGAGATCTCCGGATATTTTGGCAGTAAATCCGGTCGTCGGATAATCCGAACACGTACGTACCTCGTACTACGTCTATACTGATTCACAAGACAAGGTTGGCTTCTAGCAAAGCGCCATGCCTACCCAATTCTCCAGAAATATTCTTATAGGAATATAAGATCTGTATCAAGCGTAGTATACCGTAGTATTGCGTACATCGATCCAGTATCGGATGATCACATGCTAGGCCTGGGGCTGGAGATGTGTCTGCCCCGTACGAAACATATATCGGACATCAAGCAACTAGTCTCTTTAAATCGGACAATCCTGACCTGGTCATATTGTCCCGACGGTTGCAACCTTTTATAGAGTACCAGTTCTGTGTCCTGCGTGATCATCGCCTCCATATGTCTGAAGCGATACTTCCATCTTGACATACATCCAGTACATACACTACGATTCTCGATAAACCCAGAAGAGGTGTACACAGAACCGGTTAAGGTCCCCAACCACCAAAACCAAAGTTTACCGATTGTCGCAAGTACTAGCGATGTAAGTCTCAGGTTAAGACCATATACACCTACCTTGATGCGGCCTCCCATAGACACGTAGACATACTACCAATGGGATTCCGCGGGGTCTATCCAGAGCGAAGCTGTTTTCCGTACCATCGGTAAAACACAACCTCCTATCGCACTTGCATAAGTATCCAATACTTAAATATATGAGAACTATGCCGTTGTGCCCTCACAACGTGCACAAGCGCAATACTAGTCTATTCCGCATTATCGATGTCCGATCTCGATAATACTACGACTAGGGATATTTAATGATTAAACCTTTATGGATTGATACTGTCTCATATCATCTCAATCCGGTACTAATCATATGGACTTTCGCCATTTATATATCAAAGTAAATAACATTACAAAACGGCAAAAGGCAATTCATTATCACATAGTTAATTTTGTACAATAATACAATATCATTTACAAACAGTGACGCTATGGGACATAATGTCTAACAATCTCCCACTTGGCCTATAGCCAGTCACTCAGGCATCTAATACCCGAACTATGTATGTGTCGTTCAAAAACTTGCTGAAGAACAGCCTTCGTCAGCGGATCTGCAATGTTATCATCTGATGTGACCTTCTCGACCTTTACATCGCCACGATGTATAATCTCCCATATCAGATGGTAACGTCGAAGAACATGCTTGGACCGTTGATGATACCTTGGTTCCTTAGCCTGCGCTATAGCCCCGTTATTGTCACAATACAATGGAACGGGCTCAGCTGCTAACGGAACTACTCCTAATCCGATTAGGAACTTTCGGATCCAAACTGCCTCCTTTGCTGCTTCAGATGCAGCGATGTACTCCGCTTCTGTTGTTGAATCGGCAACAGTATCTTGCTTGGAAGATTTCCAGCTCACTGCTCCGTTATTCAAACAAAAAATGTACCCGGATTGTGACTTATAGTCATCCTTGTCGGTTTGGAAACTTGCATCGGTATACCCAGATACCTCAAGTTCTCCACCTCCATAAATTAAGAAAGCATCCTTAGTTCGTTTAAGATACTTAAGGATATTCTTAACTGCTGTCCAGTGACCTTCACCTGGATCGGCCTGATAACGACTGCACATGCTCAAAGCATATGAGACATCAGGTCGTGTACATATCATGGCATACATGATTGATCCGACTGCCGAGGCGAACGGTATCCGA
Organism: Zanthoxylum bungeanum; assembly: GCA_019454045.1. Classification (NCBI taxonomy): domain Eukaryota; kingdom Viridiplantae; phylum Streptophyta; class Magnoliopsida; order Sapindales; family Rutaceae; genus Zanthoxylum; species Zanthoxylum bungeanum. Next base: position 652,250 of record SKCR01053850.1, read on the forward strand.
CTCATGTTGTCTCTCTCTTCCTGAGTCTTAGGACACATGTCCTTAGACAGAGAGGTACCACGTACCATTGGAACCAATCCCCTCTTGGATTGTTCCATGTTGAATCGCTTCAACACTTTATCAATGTATGTACTCTGGGAGAGTCCAAGCAGCTTTCTGGATCTATCCCGGTAGATCTTTATTCCAAGAATAAAGGCTGCTTCTCCCAGATCTTTCATGGAGAATTTTAATGAAAGCCAAGCTTTCACCGACGTTAGCATGGGAATGTCATTGCCTATAAGCAATACGTCGTCGACATAAAGAACAATAAAAGTAAGTGCTCTCCCACTAACCTTCTTGTATACACAAGGGTCATCTGCGTTTTGCACGAAATCATATTCTTTTATGATCTCATCAAAACGCTGATTCCATGACCGCGATGCTTGCTTCAATCCATAAATGGATCGATTTAACTTACAAACCTTGTTTGCAAGTCTTGGCACGATAAAACCGTCAGGCTGTTGCATATAAACATCCTCCAAAAGGTTTCCGTTAAGGAAAGCGGTCTTAACGTCCATCTGCCATATCTCGAAGTCGAAATATGCAGCTATTGCAAGCATTATCCGAATGGATTTAATCATGGCAACGGGTGAGAAGGTTTCGTCATAATCAATACCGTATTGTTGACGATACCCCTTCGCTACAAGCCTAGCTTTGTACGTTTGTACGTTGCCATCCATGTCGGTCTTCTTTTTGAAGATCCATCTGCATCCAATAGGCTTTACGCCTTCTGGTGCATCAACCAGTGTCCAAACTTGGTTGGCGTACATGGAATCCATCTCGGACTTCATGGCATCTTGCCATAAAGCGGAATCGATATTTCGTATCGCTTCCTCATACGTAGCCGGCTCGTTATCCTCAATAAGATTAATATCTACATGAGGTGAGATCAGGAACCCATACCTCTCAGGTACTGTTCTGACTCTCTCCGACCTACGCGGTCCTTGTGTATGTGAAGTTTGTGGTACAGACTCATCCTGGACGGTCTGTTCTTGTTCCGTCGTTGATTCATTGCCAGGAACAGTATTACCACGATCTTCATCGAGTTCTACTTTCCTCCCACTTACCACTGCATTTATAAAATCCTTCTCAAGGAAAAATGCATGTAGAGCAACAAATACTTTGTTCTCTTGCGGGTGATAGAAGTAATATCCTTTGGTTTCCCTAGGATATCCTACGAAAAGGCATTTATCAGATTTGGGTTCAAGTTTGGTACCTTCCAAACGTTTAACATATGCCCAGCATCCCCAAATCTTCAGGAAAGAGAAACCTGGTTTCCTTCCTGTCCATATTCATTGGAGTCTGTGAGTCCGTTCAAGCACGACGTTCGATGGTACCATTATCATCAAAATATAGTCGCATTACGTAACAGTAAGGATATGTGTTTGGTGTGCATGGACATCATCATTACCTTACCATGTAACAAGGTGTTTCTCCGTTCCACACATAATTGTTCCCAGCGTGTCCAGCGGAGTACTGTGAAAGAATACCATATTCTTTTAAGTAATCTTGAAACTCATAACTTAAGTATTCCCCACCACGGTCTGACCGTAATGTCTTAATACTTTCCCTGTTTGTTTCTCCACTTCGTGTCGAAACTCTTTGAATTTCTCAAAAGTTTCCGACTTGTGTCTCATAAGATACACATAACCGTAACGAGATGCATCATCTGTAAAGGTTACGAAGTAGTGAAATCCACCTCTAGCCTGGCTAGACATGGGCCCGCATACATCAGTATGAACTAGAGCCAACAGTTCTGTGGCACGTTCACCTTTACCGCTAAAAGGTGATTTAGGCATTTTGCCTAAAAGACAAGATTCGCAGACGTCATATGAATTGGGATCAAATTCGTCCAAGTACCCACTCTTCGAGAGTGTGGATATGCGAGTCTTGTTGATGTGTCCTAGACGACAATGCCATATATAAGCTTCATCTTTTAGATTACTCCTTTTGAGCCTTTTGTTTGTCATTTTAGGAGATTCATTTATATTCAAAATATAAAGACCGTTATTTGCAACAGCTGTGCAAATTTCTGCATCATTCAGATATAAATAACACCCAGTGTTTCTGAATACAAAAGTGTAACCCTGCTGGGTTAACAAGGATACAGATATAATATTCCTAGTTAAACTAGGTACAAAATAACAGTTCATAAGTTTAAGTACATGCCCTGACGGCAGTTCTAAAACAAAAGTCCCTACGGCCAAAACAGCAACAGGTGTTCCGTTTCCGACCCGTAGATCCATCTCCCCTGACGCCAGCACCCTGCTATCATGCAGATCCTGCACATCAGTACAAATATGAGCACCACAACCAGAATCAAAAAACCAATTTTTAAAACTAGAAGTATTCATATTTATCTCAATGACAAACATACCAGAGGCGATAGCCTTGCTAGCCTTGATATCCTCCCTCTGCCCAATGCCCATTCGGCAGTCACGTTTCCAGTGACCCCTCTTGCCGCAGTTTAGGCAGATGTCGCGAGATTTGTCATTTGGCTTCCTAGAAGCCACTGTCAACTTGCCTTTGCCCTTCTTCTTGAAACTTTTCTTCCTCGCACCTCCAATTGCCTTGGCCCGGCCCTTGGCGCATGAGAGGTCGATGCATAATGCGCCTCGCGCTTGCTCCCCTTTAGGAGTTCCTTTTCGGACTCCTTCAGTACGGACAACAACTCTCCGAGAGTGTCGTCAGTATCCATCAACTTGTAGTTGATGATGATTTGTTTCCAAGTATCGGGCAGCGATTGTAATATCATATCAATCGTCAGCTCTGCCTCCAAGACAATGCCCATATTGGCTAACTCATCAATGTCAGCGATCATTTGAGTCCCGTGGGCCTCAACTGATGCGCCGTCTGTCATCCGGGAGCGGAAGAGTTTCCTTACTAGCTCGTACCTCTTCATCCGCTTGTTAGTGCGGTGAAGATCACGCAATCTTGCCATCATGTTATAGGGATCCAAGTCCCTATTTTGGCGTCTGAAATGCTGAGTCATTGCAGCTAGCATAATTGACTGAGCTTGGTCACAATCATCACTATGAGTTCTCCATAACTCTAGCTCCAGTGGCTCAGTGGGTTTAGGCGGGAGAGGCCTCTGAATAGTATACAGTACCCTCTCAGCCCCAAGCACAATCTTGAGGTTCATTTCCCAGTCGGCAAAGTTTGTCCCTTTGAAGACATTATCGCCCATGATTATGTCGCGGATATTACCTTTGCCAGTCATCTTGACGACTATAGTCCAACTATAAAGTCAACGATGTTATGGGTACAGTCAAACTGTTACAAGTAAAATAACAATATATTAGTCCAACTAAAAAATATTGACGAAATAATTTTGAAAGACATGTAAGGCTAATTATCTGAACGAAATTGCAAATTCAATAATAGCCTCCCACTATTTTCTTCAAGTCTCCAACCCTCTGTAGAGAACTCGGGAAATCGCATTTCCTAGCGGGCTAGGATCCCGTTAAATAACATACAACCCTGACTTTGGCCAATAAAAATTGCATGCTATTTAACTTAGGTAGATCTCTATGATCAATTGGATCTCATCCAATTCCTAGATCCGGTTAGGTGGACATCCAAGTCCGAAACATACGTATAATGTCAATGTATCCGATACATTTTCCTAACCCTATCCTCCGAATCATCTAGGCCATGGCTTTGGCCAAAAACAAACCTAATGATTCCAGTTAAGCGGGACCCATTGACGAGGAAAGTTTCGTAATCAATGTCATTGGACAAAAAGTGACCTTGACTTTGGCCAATAAAAATCACGATTTGGACAAGACACCGATATGCAACAAAACTCTCATGATTCAAGTACATCCTTGATTGACAAAGGTCTTGACTTTGGTCAAAAACAAACCAATGCCAATTTCGGATCTTGAACAAGAATCATTCAATGGAAGGATATTCGCTTAATATAAATTGAGGGATTTTCGCGTAATTGGCAATCAATTATTTATCTTTGTTAGGTCTCATCATCATACACCCTTAAGCATGCTTCTAAAACATCATAAAGCGCGTAAAGTAAATTAATAGTGATATGCGGATGGATGGATATATATAAACAACTTGTTCCTAGAACAAATCACTCCCTTTCTCTCTCCCCGCTAGCACTATTCTACTACTACCCAATTACATAATACAATAAGAGAAACCTCATTTACATTGAGGGGAATTAGGTGAGAAGAGAATACAAAGAGATAAAGAGATAAGGCTGGACACGCAGGTCCAATTTATAAATTCCAAATTTACAATAATTTCTAAAATTACCCTTTCCCTTCTAATATCCATCCGATATACACTATTCATTCATCACATACATATATATTCAAACAAGACATGCTTTTACAACCAATCTAATCCAATTAATTAGTCTTTGTTTAAGTGATCATCCAATGTTCAAACAACGGTTTGATTTTGCGCGAGTCCAACTCTATTGAGAATAAGTACATAAGGTACGAATTCGCGAATTATATCGAACTACTTATTAAATCTGATTTAATACGTATTCAATACTAATTCATTCATTTAATTCCAAATTAAATGTTTACACTTTTAATGTGCTTTAAAGACTTAGATTCTAAATCTAATCTTATTGGGCCTCAAAGTCCAACTAACATCCAATGTTGAATTTAATTCAAGTCAAATGGACTTAGAATTGATTTATTAAGGCTTGGGCTTTGGTCAATGTGGGTCAAACCCAATTACCAAGCCCAAATAAGGAATCACCCTTAAGTGCCATAAAACCAATTTTAAGCCCATAAGGCCCAATTAAATTATTAAAGCCCATTAATTAAATTTTAATATTCCAAACATTAAAGTCCAATTAATTAAAGTGTAATACCAAGATTAATACATTAAATCAAATATTTCAAAAATACCCATTTAATTTATTAATCATGTATTTTGCAAAATAAATGTCCAACATTAATTTTATCAAAAAATCAACTCCATTTCATGTCCTTGTTAATTCGGCCAAGGTGAGTTTTTTGTGTCGATTTGTTTTTCAATCCGATTGAATTACTAATCTACGTCCCGTATACGTTCTAAGTCATCCAATGAACTTAAACAAAAAAATTCCAATACATCAAATGCAAGATTACATTCGGCCAAGGTCAAAATATTGGGGAAAAATCATCCAATGCATTTTTCATAAAATTGATTTCATGTATCATCATTCTATATACATGCAAGCATACTTATTAATCAAATTTCATAAGAACATGCTTCAATCAATTTCATCACACCATTCGGCCAAGGCATATATTGGGGAAAAATCATCCAATGCATTTTTCATAAAATTGATTTCATATTATGTCATTTAACATAGATATAAGCATACTCATTCATCAAATTTCACAAGAACATGCTTCAATCAATTTTACCCAAATTTTAACCTAAAGTATTTCATGCTTAAACCTAGCTCAATGATACCATTGTTGGTTTCTATTATATAGGTCCCAAACAAAGATTAAGCATATGAAATACAAATCAAAATGAATATATATAAAAGACTTGAAGCATGGCGGAATCATACTTACAAAGTTATGTGATGAAGAAGATGAACAAAACCTTTGAATCTCCAAGCTCCAAGTTGGTTGGTTGGTTTCGGCCAAGGGAAGAAGAAGACTTGAAGCTCCAAGCTTTTGTATTCCAAGCTCTTTAATGGTTTCCCTATCACCTCCTTTGATCCCTTGCTTGTGCTAGCAAAAATGGAGAATGGAAGATCAAATCTTCCTTTGCCCTTCAATGGTGAAGTTTCGGCAATTTGAGAGAGAAGAGAGAATTGTGTGTTTTTTTTTTTGTTTTACCAAAAATCAATTTATATTTATGCCATAATTTATTAAATTAATAATAAATCTATGACACAAACCATGCAATGGCTTAGAGTGTCCAACACTCAAACTCCATGCAAACCAATTGAGTGAATTGTACACTATCACCATGCAATGCCATAGAGTGTTTTATACACTATCACCATGCAATGCCATAGAGTGTTTTGTACACTAACACCATGCAATGTAATGACATGTGTCATGTGGGCCCCACACGTTTCCCAATGAAAGTGGGCCCACGTCCACTCACGCGTTCGGGTTCGATATTTCCGAAATACCGAGCTTACGTCGCGACGTTAATTAAACCGAATTTAAATAAATAATTGCGCCTGGCGAAATTATTATTTACGTCGCTAACGAATTAATTTTAAACTAACTCGTTGCCCGAATTAAAATCTAATTTTAATTTCGCGTCGAAATCGAATTTCGATTATTATATCGAATATAATAATTTTGTCGATTAATTCCAAATTAATCGTTCTCTCTCTAAACTAGGCACTTTATCCGAGATAAAGTTTCTCCGTAATTAATCCAAGATTAATTAAGTCCGAATCAAATATCATAGGTGAATCTTCAGGAAGCGACCCAAGAGATCTCCGGATATTTTGGCAGTAAATCCGGTCGTCGGATAATCCGAACACGTACGTACCTCGTACTACGTCTATACCGATTCACAAGACAAGGTTGGCTTCTAGCAAAGCGCCATGCCTACCCAATTCTCCAGAAATATTCTTATAGGAATATAAGATCTGTATCAAGCGTAGTATACCGTAGTATTGCGTACATCGATCCAGTATCGGATGATCACATGCTAGGCCTGGGGCTGGAGATGTGTCTGCCCCGTACGAAACATATATCGGACATCAAGCAACTAGTCTCTTTAAATCGGACAATCCTGACCTGGTCATATTGTCCCGACGGTTGCAACCTTTTATAGAGTACCAGTTCTGTGTCCTGCGTGATCATCGCCTCCATATGTCTGAAGCGATACTTCCATCTTGACATTACATCCAGTACACTACGATTCTCGATAAACCCAGAAGAGGTGTACACAGAACCGGTTAAGGTCCCCAACCACCAAAACCAAAGTTTACCGATTGTCGCAAGTACTAGCGATGTAAGTCTCAGGTTAAGACCATATACACCTACCTTGATGCGGCCTCCCATAGACACGTAGACATACTACCAATGGGATTCCGCGGGGTCTATCCAGAGCGAAGCTGTTTTCCGTACCATCGGTAAAACACAACCTCCTATCGCACTTGCATAAGTATCCAATACTTAAATATATGAGAACTATGCCGTTGTGCCCTCACAACGTGCACAAGCGCAATACTAGTCTATTCCGCATTATCGATGTCCGATCTCGATAATACTACGACTAGGGATATTTAATGATTAAACCTTTATGGATTGATACTGTCTCATATCATCTCAATCCGGTACTAATCATATGGACTTTCGCCATTTATATATCAAAGTAAATAACATTACAAAACGGCAAAAGGCAATTCATTATCACATAGTTAATTTTGTACAATAATACAATATCATTTACAAACAGTGACGCTATGGGACATAATGTCTAACAGATGTGTGTTCGGTTGGATACAAGATACGTTCAATCGGGCATACTTAATTCGATATTAGTGTCTTTATATTTTTATGCATGGTTCAATCAAGCGCATGGGCTTAGTAAGTGGAATGAAAGATCCCCTATGGGGAGGGGTTAAAGCCCTTTACCACGATGCTTGCCGCGCCGGTTGATGTGTTCCGGATTGGATGTAAGATGTGTTCAATCGGGCATACTGGTTTTGATATGATTGGCTCTATTTTTGTATGTATGATGCGATCGAGCGCATGGGCTTAGTGAGTTAGTCCAAAGGTCCTCTATCTAAGAGACGAAGAGCCTAAAATGCCACTTTGTGACACTACTTCGCCGCCGGACGAAGTGTGTTTGGGTTGAATGTACGTTCATTGGGCATACGAAGTCCTACACTTTGAGAGATCAATAGCCCCAAAAGGCCACCTTTACGGCAGTACTTCGCCGCGCCCCTTTATTTTATTGTTTATGTATTGCGTCCCATTTCATGCATCAGGTCTGTTTCCGTTCGAACGCGTTTACAAACGCAACTCGAACGCGCATGCATTTTGCCTTATCATGCATCAGGTCTCATTTCCGTTCGAACGCGTTCACAAACGCCATACGAACGTGAGCATTCTGTTTCATTTCCGTTCGAACGCGTTCACGAACGCCATACGAACGTGAGCATTCTGTTTCATTTCCGTTCGAACGCGTTAACAAATGCCATACGAACGTGAGCATTATGTTTCATTTCCATTCGAACGCGTTATCAAACGCCATACGAACGTGAGCATTCTATTTCATTTCCGTTCGAACACGTTTACGAACGCTACACGAACGCGAACACACTAAACTGAGATATATTCATCACATGCCATATATAATTGTTTCTTAGATGATTTTTTATGAAACCACACATAGTCATTCTTATATTTGTGCACATAATAATGAAAAGCATGTTTATTCCATTAGTTGCATCGTTTGCCTTAGTCCTGATTTAACGCATTACGATTCATATACCTATGCCATGATGACTTTGGAGTATTATTTCTTGTGATATATCGGATGGAAACCCAGACATAAATTCCGTAGCCGATTCCGAATGGACGGTAATGCGGTCTGTACTTGGGATACAATTCCACGTATCACTTGGAAAAGTGCTCACATGTATGCTTGTGCGGTTATTATGTATGCTTGTGTTTTTCATGAATATGATATGCTGAATGAAGTTGTATGTTCGTTGTTACTTTGAGGTATTTTCAGGCATGTGTTATTAGATGTGAGATAGATGTGAAATGTATGTATAAGTTTTATTTTGTACCCGTGAATTTAGAAGCATGATACTCTTGGAAATAAGTGCTACTTAAGCCTGATTAAATTATTACATAAATCCTGTCATTACAAGTGGCATAAGTAAGGGACCATTCTGAACCCAATAGTTTGAGGTCTTCCCTTGCGAGGGGTGAGTGCGGCCTTAAATCTCATTTTCCCGGTTCACACCGGGTGGCGACTCCATTATTCTCCGGTTTAGTCCCCCGTGGCTACTCCGTACTCCCGACCAGGCCGCGAGCCCGGGACAGCATGCGTCGCCCAGATTCCTGTGTTCCCACATGTGTCGTCATTAGTTAGGGTTACATACTTCACTCCCAGGCTTTCTAAAGCTTCTTTGGAGATTATGTCTACCGCACTTCCGGGATCTACCATGATTATATCTACCTCTGTGCCGCTGATTGTAGCTTTGATTATTAGCGCATCGTCATGGGGGAAACTCACCCCTCGAGCGTCCTCGTCGGTGAACATTATGGGTACCGACCGACTTCCTCGTGGTACTGGGGTCTTTTCCGTTTCCAGCACTTCCGTCCCTTGTATTCGGCTATAGCTTTTTCTTGACCGGTTAGAGTCTCCGGCCAGTTTTTTTCCCTCATGCGATGATGTTCACCTGCCGGCCTCGTGCCCTCTGCCTGGCAGCCATGGCCTCATGGTTGATATAATTATTTAGATACCCATTTCGGGCTAGGTCCTCCATCTGTTCCCGCAGATCCTTGCATTCGTCCGTTGTGTGCCCCCTCAGATTATGATGTATGCAGTAAGATTTCTGGTTTCTTTTATCCGGGGGGGAATCTCCTGAGGTCGGGTTCTATCAAGAGGCCTTTTTCCTGTATCTCCATGATGATTTGCCCTAGTGGCGTGCTCAGAGGATTGTACGCTTCTTCTCGGACTACATGATTTACCTGGGTCACGACCCATCTTTCCTGATCTCTTTGAGGAATTGGTTTGAATTCTTTGGGTCTCGGATTGAATTTTTTGAATTTACTGTTCAGTCGTCGGGGGGCCTCTGTTCTTGTTGTTCTTTCTCGAATGGTCGTCCCCTTTCGGGAGATCTTTTCTTCGCTTTCTAACAAGACAAATTTCCGGGCTACCTCTAGAGCGGTAGCATAATCTGATGTGTCTTGGATTCTTAGGTGAGTCCACAGTTTTTCGACCCTTAGGGCTGGCTCCCTTCAAACTTTCCAGTGCCTCTTGGGACTCGTACCATTCGACCTCGAGTACCATATTGTGGTACCTCTCGATGAAAATTTTTAGGGGCTCGTCATCTCCTTGCTTCATAAGCCTCAATTCTCCAATCGTCTTCTTGGGGACGCATGCTCCTTTAAAGTGTCGAACGAACAACCTTTTAAGCTGTGTGAAGCTTTCGATGCTCACCGGGGCTAGACTTCTGTACCATAGGCTGGCGGGTCCACCAAAAGTTAGGGGGAACACTTTGCAGATGGCATCTCCTACCACTCCCTGGACTTCCATCAACAAGACAAAGCTTTCGATGTGGGATTTCGGGTCAGAGTGGCCTTTGTAAGGTGCCATGGTTGGCATGTTGAATCGCCTTGGGAATTTTGCCGATTTTATTTCTTCCGTGAGGGGAGATTCCTCCTCGCTATCTCGGGAATCCCCTGTATCAGTCTTGAGGCCCACCCCCCACTTGGTCATCTACTTTTTCAACCAATACTTTATTTCACTGCTTGTGCCGCCATGTCGTATCATGTGCCCCTCCGTGCGTCTATTGCACACTTTCGCTATGCTCCATGTCCTCTCTTCTGAAGTCGCGGAGACTGTCATATGAGGGATCTGGTGATGGTCTTCCTTCTTCTTCTTCCCATGTGTCCTCTGTTCGTGAATCTTTTTCTACAACTACGGATTTTATCCCGTAGGGGCCCCTCCTCCTGGGTCCATCGTCTTCACTTGTGTCTATCACCCTTTTCCCTTCTGCTTTTTAACTTCTTCTTCGACTGGTTCCGACGTCTGGTCTCTCGTTGTTCGTTCCCTCCATTCTCTCCAGCCGATCCATCATGGATTTCATGCTTTCTCCCATCTTTTTCATCCAGTCTGTTGCTGGACTCCCCGAAGATTGATGATTTCCGCCTTCTGTCATTGTCTTTCTACGCGAACTATTTTTTGTTGAGGTTCCCCACAGACGGCGCCAACTGTTGACGGTGGATTTTGGTCTCAGGGTAATATGGGAATATCACTCCCGATGTAATCCTCCTTCAATAGTGAATTTGTTTGGTTATGGGGGAAACCAAAGGCAAACTTAGCAGAAGGTAGATAATGCGCCAATCAAACAAGGAGTTTTAACGTGGTTCGGTGGATTTTTATCCGACCTACGTCCACAGACACAAACATGACTATTCTTTTATTGCTGAAACTTGTATCTCTTGTGCTTTACAATTTTTAGCACACTGAGATTGATATTGATTCTCATGCCCCTTATACATGCTCTACCATTCTATTTATAATAGTGAAGAAATCAGATTCCTTCTAGTATGAGGATTCCTAGTTGAAAACATTCTCCTATTCCCACAAGGATTCCTTAATCACATCTACCTTTTTTCCTTATCCTTCTAGGACACTGTCTTCATCGGTATCTCTTATGAATGTAGGATTGTATTCTTATCCGTAAGGATAGGGTGTCATCTTCCGGGACATGTCTTGCTGTATGTTCGGTCTTCATGAGGTCGGTCATGATAGTCCTCTGAATTGAGAATACCGTTGTCGATCTGATAATGCTCGGTTATTTACACCAAAGTGCTCGACTACCGATCATAAAGAGCTCGGTCTGTAACCATAATGTGCTCGGCCTCTTATTGCGAAGTGCTTGGGCCCTTGCTGCTGGCTTTTCATGGGTCGGGTCGGTATTAATGATCTCGCCCAAGAATGGAATTACCTTTTTACCCTTGTCGTGCTGTTTTAAATACCATAGTGCCTGAAAACACCATCAACACTATTATAATAAGAATACATTATATTACAAAATTAAAATATATATAAAATTAGTTTTATTATTAAAAATTGAAATAATAAACATGTTATAAAAGAAAAATTAATATTTTATTAAAATAAGAAATCTATTGATTTAATACATCCCACCTAATATCTATAATAATGATAATAATATTATTATTATATATATATATTAAATATTTTTAAGCATCCTCATCGTGTCACGCGGCGGCTTCATATTAAAGTTATAAAATTAAATTAATAAATCTATTATAAAATCATATCACTATACAAATAATATTATAAGAATTATATTATAACAAAAAACTTATTAGACTATCCTATTAAAATAATAAAAAAATATTAAATTATTTAAATTTAACATAATCTCTATAATTAATTTTTGATTATTACATTTATAAAATTAAAATATTTCCACAATTATCTTTTTATTATTAAATTATAAAATAAAATAATAAATATATTGCAAACATGCTTGCAAACTATGAGTATCTAATTTCTTTTTGCTGTGGTCAAGGTGAAGCTTTTAATATGAAAATTTAGATTAATATCACTTATATTATAATATATAAATTATAATCTAATGATTAATATTTAATTTAATTATGGATTAATTATTGACAAACTTTGTTACCACATATATGACTGATTTTATTTATTTGTCATAATTGAGTACATAACTGGACTTGTTATAGACAAGATCATCACCGCATTTATGACTGGTTTTATTTGTTTTGGCATAATTAATTCATGAAATAAATTAATTGGGTAATAATGACAATTTATTTGCTATAAAAAGTGAGATTTCTAAATTTGAAATATTAAAAGTGGGTCCTCAAGCCTCAATATTTTATTTTATTATTGTAGTTTAAATTAAAATTTTCAATCCCTTCAAACAATTCATTTTTTTTCACTCAAATTATTATTTTATTTTACTAAATCTATTCCATGTGGATCGATCCCGGTCTTATAGAGTTATTTTATTACATCGACACTCTTATACTTGGGAGTAAAGAACCACTCTGTGAGCGTGTCAATCTACAATTAATTTTTGTTATTATCTATAATATATATAATAATGATAATAATATTATTATTATTATATATATATATATATATATATATTAAATATTTTTAAGCATCCTCATCGTGCCACGCGGCGGCTTCATATTAAAGTTATAAAATTAAATTAAAAAATTTATTAAAAAATCATATTACTATACAAATAATATTATAATATTATAAAAATTATATTATAACAAAAAACTTATTAGACTATCCTATTAAAATAAAAAAAAAATATTAAATTATTTAAATTTAACATAATCTCTATAATTAATTTTTTATTATTACATTTATAAAATTAAAATATTTCCACAATTATCTTTTTTTTTATTAAATTATAAAATTAAAATAATAAATATATTGCAAACTATGAGTAGCTAATTTCTTTTTGCTGTGGTAAATGGTGAAGCTTTTAATATGAAAATTTAGATTAATATCACTTATATTATAATATATAAATTATAATCTAATGATTAATATTTAATTTAATTATGGATTAATTATTGACAAACTTTGTTACCACATATATGACTGATTTTATTTATTTGGCATAATTAAGTACCTATCTGGACTTATTATAGACAAAGTCATCACCGTATTTATGACTGGTTTTATTTGTTTTGGCATAATTAATTCATGAAATCAATTAATTGGGTAATAATGACAATTTATTTGCTATAAAAAGTGAGATTTCTAAATTTATAATATTAAAAGTGGATCCTCTAACCCTGATATTTTATTTTATTATTCTAGTTTAAATTAAAATTTTCAATCCCTTCAAACAATTCAATCTTTTTATTTTTCACTCAAATTATTATTTTATTTTACTAATATATTCCATGTAGATCGATCCCGGTCTTATCGAGTTATTTTATTACTTCGACACTCTTATACTTGGGAGTAAAGAACCACTCTGTGAGCTTGTAAATCTACAATAAATTTTTGTTATTATCTATTATATATAATAATAAGATATTGTATAATCTTCCAATAAAATAAAAAATATATGTGACACTTAATATCTACAATGTTTTTATTATTAAATTATAAATAAAAATAAAAACCATTTTTAATATAAAAATATAATCTCATATTCAAATAATAAACCTAAATAGTGGTCGGCGTCGCCCACAAAACCTATACAATTTTTTGAATTTCGGGTTTATTATTAGTTGTTATTTTATTTTGAATTATTTTTATAAGTTATTTTTTTTTCATGGATTTTTTTATTATTTAATGTGCTTCATGATATAGACTTTAACTATTAGCTATTATATAGTGAACTGTAAATATTATTTGAGAAATTGGAGAGAAACGAATGATGCATAAATATTACGTGTAAGTAAATTAATTGTCTCATTTAAATTATAAAATTGACAAGATCCGGAACATTTATAAGATAAATATCTAAAATATATGTTCAACATGCACAAAGTGCAAGCTCTGTACTAATTTGTTATAAAATTTGAAATGATATTCTATCTAAAAATCTTAAATTTTAATTACCAAATGTTCGATATAGAATTTAAAATAATATTTTCTTTATAATCAAAAATCGATAAAAAAAAAAATTCAAAATAATTTATCATCTCAATTTCATATCTAGAACCGAAACTGAATCTGATGGAACCGTAAGGTTTCGTTTCCATCCGTTTATGGTTCCAAAATCGAAACCTAACTGAACCGAAACCCATTTTGGTTCGGTTACAGTTACAGATAATGTGGAACCGTAATCTTAAGGTTCAGTTATGAATCGAAACCAAATCACTTTTTTTTTTACAAAAAATAAATAACCGAACCGATTTTTCCAGGTTCGATCCGATTATACGATTCCAAAAAAATCGAAACCGTAATCGAACTGATCAAAACCGATTCGATTATAATTTTAACTTCCTAAAACCGCAAACTGAAATGTTAAATTCGGTTATAAAACCGAACGAACTGTTGGCCTGGTCTAGCTACAGATATCTAGACCCGGCCGGCGGTTCGGTTCCGGTTCGGAACCGAATCGAACCGGCCGGTTTCCGGTTCCACAAGTGTGGAATCGGAACCTAAAACAGAACCGGAACCGAACGGTTCGGTTCCGGTTCCGTTTATTATTATTTTTTTAATTAATTAAAATAAAAAAATGAGAGGAATCAAAGCTTAAATAAAAAAATTATTAATTAAAAAAAATGAGAGGAATCAAAGCTTAAAAAAAAAAAAAATTTATTATATTGAAGAGCTTGAGCTTAAATTTTTAAAATTTAAGTTGCCTACGTATCCTCCAAGGGTGAGAGGAATCAAAGCTCACGTAGTTCCATTACAAGTTTAAGATATATCCCCTTTGTAAATTATAATTTTACAATTATCAATCATCATTATCAGTTAATCCTTCGGCTCCGGTTCCACTTGCACTTGTTGCATAAGCATTATCGAACAAATCTTCAAAATCATCGGGGGCATCTTCTTGTTGTCTCAGATCAGCTCGAGTCCAATCATCCACACAAGCTGTTGCTTCTAGAGTGCTTGGATGTAATGAAGATCGCATAGCTTCCAATATATTACCTCCCAAGCTGAAGGCTTGCTCAACCGCAACGGTGGAAATAGGTGCTGCCAATATCTCTTTAGCAATAATTGATAAAACAATATATATATTTTGATGCCGGTTCCACCATTCAAGGATTTTAAAATTTTTACTGCATAAACTTTCATTAGAAAACTCAAAATTTGTAGATAAATAATTATCTAATTCAGGATTATTAGTTGTCGTATCCCTAGATTTTTTATTTCGTTGCAATAACCAACGATCCTCTGCGCTAAGTCTTGTTTGAATTACCGGTTCGCTACTACTAGATTGACCTAATGTTCATAAGTTATATCTTACAATATAATCATTAAATAAAATAATTAAATCACTTCTTAATTTCGTCATTATGCTCGTAATATCAATGTCATATAATATTCCTAAATAACCATAGTAAGCTTGTAAACCACCATTCAAACCTTCTAATTTAAATTTAGGATCAAAAACAGCAGCAATAAGATAAAGTAAATGAATTTTCTAAAATAATGCAACTATTTTACCTTCATAACAGTAATGGCTTCGAGCAAACAAGATCATTAGGGTCGTCACTGTCAACATGCTCATCGAGAGTGCCAACAATATTCAAACTCTCAATAAGAAATAATGTGCTGTAGGATAATAAACACCGCTAAAAACTAAAGTAGCATCATTAAATACTCTTAAAAATATCTAAAAAAATTTCACAAAAATCCCATTGACAAGGATAAAGTGTGATATTTTGAACATGTTGAGCAAAAAAACTACATAATGCATTTTTGTATTGAAATGTTTGACATAAAAGAAAATAAGTAGAATTCCAACGTGTTGGAACATCTCTATAAAATTTAATTGGTTTAATACCATTTATTTTACAAAACTTGGTCCATTCTCTCATAACTTGAGAATATGACCAAATACAGTTAAGTGTCATTTTAATTGGATCAAGGAAAGGAGATAATAATTTTAGACCGTCTTGCACACATAAGTTTAGGACATGACATGTACAACGAATATGAAAAAATCGACCCCCTAAATTTGGTTCACATAAGGATTTTAAATCATTAACGGATGCAGTATTTGGCAGATGCAATATCAAATCCAATTGTTAAAATTTTTTATACTAAACCATATTCATCAAAAATTACCTTCATCATTCTATAAATATTTTGTGCAGTATGTGGGTCATCAAAAACTCTAAATGCAATAAGTCTTTTTTGCATGGTAAATGATGCATCAATCTAATGACAAGTCACACCCATGTATGAGTGTGTTTGCCAATGGTCACTCCAAATATCAGAACATATAGAAATACGACATTTCATCTCTTTAAATATTTCATTTAAAATAATTTTACCATCTTTATATAATTTGAAAATATGACGTTTTGTTGTGTTTCGAGTCATTCTACATGCAGCAGGGTTTAAAGTATTATGCACGTAATTAGTAAAATGAAGTTTTTAACCAAAGCTTAATTCAACCGGATGATGTTTCCCCATGTGCTTGATCATATTGCCGTATCCACCAGAAAATTTATAGATAACCTCACAATAGTTGCAAATTGCTCGTTGTGAACCATCTTCTAGGCGTTCCAAAGTAAAATGAATTTTGAAAATATCGGAGGACCGACCCTTAACTTCTCTTCTCCGTGATTATGCACTGACATTAGGGCCGCTCTCTTGGGTTGACATATCTGACATTATGTTCTCGGATGAGCTTGCTATTTTTTTTTTGAGAAATTAGGAAGAAGAATAAGAAAATTGAATAATTGCGATACGAATGATAACAAATTAACAACTAAATAAATTGAGATTGAGAATAAGAATATAAGATTATAAAAGAATTGTATTGAAGTAAGATTGAGAATAAGAGAATTATAGAAAATGAGAGAGTTGAGATTTGGTGTGATGAAATTATGAAAAATGAATCCTATTTATAGAATTTTAGAATTTTTTTGATACCAAAAATGCCCCTAAATATAACCGTTTTATTACCGTTATTAGGGGTACATTAGTAATTTTTATTTTATATAATAAAAATATTTTTTTATAATTATTTTATTTTTATTTTTTGGCAGGGAGCCGTTTAAAACGGCTCCCTGCATCCCCCGACGGCTACTTGGGGGCCGTGGTTCCAACAGAAACCCGACGGTTCCAACCGGAACCGTTCGGTTCCGGTTGGAACCGTCCGGTTCCGGTTGGAACCGTCCGAACCGTATCGTACGGTTCCACCGGTTCGAGTTGGGGTGAAACCCCAACCGAACCGGTCCCATTCCGATTCGGTTTCGGAACCGGAACTTTCTGTTTCCAACCGGTTCGGTTCCGATTCCAAACCAGAACCGTGGCCGGGTCTACAGATATCACTTGCACAACACTTGAGGCGAACATGGTGGTCCCCATCTCATAACAGCATGCGATTTATTAATGTCGTGGCATAAATCACTGTCCAATAAAATAGTAAGCAAAAGTCTGGAAAATTAAGTATACACAACCCGCTGGGCCCACATTCACGGTCCATCGCGGCCACGTGAAAGGTCAGAAACGCACGTCCTCGTCAAAATACAATTCCGTTAATTAATATCTTATCAATCTGACACAAACCAATTTTTCACCGTCCACGTGTCACGATCGAGTTTCACACTTCCACTATTCCAGTTACCGTTAGAAGGACAACCGTATTTTAAAAAAATAACTCATTTTTATTTTGCCGCTGTAACTCTTCCCTATATTTCGTTGTGCATGAATGTTAGTTTTGGTTAAGAGTATTAAAGGTTGTTGCTTTATAGAGTAAATTAAAATTATTTTATTTATAAATCATTTTATTTTATTAATTTATAAAATAAATCTTAATAAATTATTAAATTGAATGGTAACGATTGCCTCCTGTCATTTGGCTCCACCACAGACCTCTAAAGGAATTTTTTACTCTCTCTCACTGCCATGTATGTTGGTTGGTTCAAGCTTCAACAAGGCAAAATTGTTTTTTAGTATATTTTAGTGTATAATGGATCTGAACTTTAATTTTCTTTTATCGGGTTCAGTAAATCTCAAACATCCATGGTTTTAAAGTATATTATTCTCTGTAACTTATCTTTTTCCCTGAAAAACCCTTCTGGCTTTTTTGATCTTGGGTCTGAATCTTTATAGTGTGTTGAGTCCTGAACACAATTATGAAGCTTTGATTAGCACTCTTTTAGTTACAGAATTAGTAATGCATCACACATGCAACCATTTATCTTTTGAGATTTTTTCTTTAATGTGTGTTTAGATTCTCTTTTAACTTTGGAGATTAGTTATCTTAATGATGGGTCCCTTACTGGCAGATTAAGAAGTTCCAGATATTTTTGGTGCTCTTGCAGTGTATTATTAATAATTGCTTTTTTGCTTGCTGTAACAACATATTTGGTAATTTGTGTTCTAATTACTTGTAAAGGTATTTGACACTTTTCTTTTACTTTTTTCTATGTATTTTATTAATAGAGAGATTTCATGAAACTGTCCTATTGACTGGAAAATTGTTTGATTCCTGTTGTTTAAGTTTCCAGGTAATTATTAGTTTATCTTGTAGTTATATTGTAAAAGGTTCATAATTGTGTATGATTATAGTGTCTTGACTGTTTCTGCTTTTTCTGGGGGATAATTTTTGGGACCAAAATTTTAAACCCAGATCTTGTTTTGGACCAGTTATGATTCTGAACTGACAAAAACTTAGCATCAAGATAGGATTCTAGAGCTTGTTTGATTTTTTTGCTTAGGATTAACTCTTTTTCTGTCTGGTAGTGTTAAGTTTTTCAGCATTAAGAGTTGAGTGAAGGGGAGAAAGTTTTGTGGAGAGAAAATGAGATCTATAGATGATAAGGAGATATCAAGTAGCGGTACTATTAGTTTCGAATTTCATAAAGGAAATGGAGCTAACCGCAGTTCTCATAGAACAGCCTTAGGCAAACCAACACCATCAAAATGGGATGATGCCCAAAAATGGTTAGTGGGGTTGTCAAGAGGGGGAGATAAAAGCCAATCTAAAAGCAATCCGCGAGACTCAAATGCCGATGACAGGAGACTAATAGCTGCTGTTCCACAAAAGGAACAAGATGAATCGAGTGATGAGGATGAAGGCGAAGAGGGAAAAAATGTATGTGTAGATGCAATGGCAATTCAATATGGAGTTGACACAAAGAATGTTGATTGTGATGAGTCAATTTGGCGAATCAATAAGCCTGCAGAAACTTCAACTGCAGCTAGTAGATCAGTATGTGTGAGGGACATGGGGACTGAGATGACCCCTGTTGCAAGCCAGGAGCCTTCAAGAACAGCTACACCTATTAGAGCCACAACGCTGGCTGTAAGGAGCCCCATAACTTCAGGATCCTCAACTCCGGTTAGGTGTCAACATGGAGTGCGGGGCACTGAGAGCCATCAAACAGGCCTAACATCAACGGAGAACAGAAGCGAGGCTAACTCTGCTGCTGCCAGGGGGAATGTTGGCACCAGATGGTATGGAGATGATTTGAGCGGCTGCAAAATAGCTGAGAGCACTAGTTCTGATCAAGCTCAGACGCTGGACAATTTAGAGACGCGGGCAATGGCTTGGGACGAGGCAGAACGTGCTAAATTCATGGCAAGGTGAGCTACTAGTATTACATTTATTTGGCTATTAACTAGATGTGAATAGTTAAGAAACAATTTAAATTCCTTTTAACTCAACTAGCTGGAACCAAATATGCAACAATGTAAGTATTTTCTACTCCTGTTAAGATTTGGCGTCGAGTTTCGCAGACTGTCAAGTATTTTCTACTCTTGTTAAGATTTGGGATTGAGTTTCGCAGATTGTCCGTTGGGCACCATAAGTCTCAGGAGTTATATACATGATTCACTTGTAATTTTTTTGTTGTAGGTACAAGAGGGAAGAGGTGAAAATACAAGCATGGGAAAATCATCAGAAGAGGAAAGCCGAAATGGAAATGAAGAAAATGGAGGTAAGTGCTTCTTGTAAATACATGAATGCAATTAGTCACTATAGTTCTGGGAAAGCAGTAGCAAATTTAAAGGGATAATGACTTTCAAATGGCCTCAACATTTCCCATATGCTATGCTCATTACATTTTCTTTGATAAAGACATAAGTCAGCAGTAAATTTTACAAAGGCCTTACTTATGTTTTCTGAGCAGATTTTTTTAGTACTTAATTTCAGCTTCCTGAATTATTGTATTACCTCTAGGTGAAAGCTGAGAGACTGAAAGCTCGAGCACAAGAGAGATTAACAAACAAGCTTGTGGCAACAAGGAGAATAGCTGAAGAAAAAAGGGCAAATGCAGAAGCCAAATTGAATGAGAAAGCTGTAAGGACTTCTGAGAAAGCAGATTACATAAGAAGGACTGGTCTCTTGCCCTCTTCATTCTCTTTCAAGTTACCTTCCCTTTGTTGGTAATAATCTTACAGCATCACATCAAAATGTCAAAAATCTGCCAATAATTGTTGTTCCATCTCTTGTTTTTTTTTAACTAAATATGAACTTGTGGACTTACTTTGGGTAAAAAGATGGCACAGTTCACGAAGCTTCCCGCAGTTTGGGCTTTGGGGAAAATTCAATATGTGCGCAACCTTATTTTTTTACAAACAGACTGTTTCAACTACTCGAACTTGTGATCTCCTCCAGGTCACAATGGAGTAATCTTACCGTTATACGAACGCTCATCCTCCATAGGATCAATGCTTAAAATACATACTGGAAACCCCATATTCAGTTATTAAACCTTCTCAGGCTAAATCCTAATGCAAATGTTTGTTTATACATACAAATTACATATGCCTTCACTCCCCCAGATAAATGAAAGACTCCAGTCATCTCCATTATTGCTCACAATCATGTCATGTGAAGCCTAACTGACAACAAATAAAGACACTGTTGCATTAACACAAACAAGCACATGCACATTTATTAATAGAAAATGAAAGGAGAATGGGGTCAAGCACAGAGATAATAAGTGAAGCAAGTCCAGAATATGCAAACACCAAGGACTCTGTCTTTATCCATTAAAGAGGGAACTCAAGTTATAGTCCATCTGATCTGAGTCTCCTGTATTGATGGGCTTTATGTCTCTGCTTGATATTGAAAGAAGCAAAATAGAATGACTTCCAAATATTCCCTTTTAGTCTTTGCAATTCTTCAGTATATTCTGATGATATTTGATTTTATTTTATACAAAATTAATAGAGTGGGTGTCAATTAGTTCAGTTGGTAAAATTTTAAACTTGTCTCTTATTTTTTTTTGATTACAATACAAATCTACAGATATATAATCTGAAATCTACTGGAATATTGAATACAAACATTGAAGTACATCCAGAATTCTACGTCTACTAGAGACGAACACATCAACTCCCACTCAACTATGGGGAGAATTCTACCACTCTCAAATTGAGAGAAATTATTTTGACTCCCTGCCACTGCAGGGAGTCGAACTTGTGCTCTCCCCTTGGGGAGAGCACAAGTCCACCACTGGGCCAAGAGCCCAGTGGCAACTTGTCTCTTATTAAAAGTACAATTATTTGAAATTTATTTAGTTATTTTCATTTCATAAAAATCGATCACCCACACTAAATAATAGTATAAGAAATTAATATAAGTATATTTTAAACTTAAAACTTTTAAGTTCTTCAATTTAAAAAAAATTACAACAAACAAAAGAAAATTCTAAATTGGTCTCATTATCTCACAAACGATTTGTCACTTCTATCGTTACTTTTCTACTATCCAAAGCATGGATGAAAATAAAACTATTATACATCGTTTTCATTATATGAATTCACGTTAACTAATAAAATATTATAATATAAATATTATAATTTGATTTTTTTAAATAATGTAATGAATTTTGAACGTGCCTAGTTGAACAAAATTTATGGATACTGTACGGGCCAAATTTGGACCCAAAGGTAAAATCGTCTTTCACCTTAAACCCAACAATATACAAGGCCCGAAAGTAAAGACCAGGCTCAAAGAATTCTGTATTATTGGATTACAATTGAGCCATAAGCTTAAGGACAAAACCTCTTAATTATATCAACCACTTTTCCCCACTTTGCCTAACACAAGACATATTTTCACATGCTCAAACTTTTATCAAATGTCTGGGCACGTTGTGGGACTTATGCCAGCTGCCAAAGACGATCATTTTCATCTATAAATAGCAACGCAATTCAAGAAACAAGAGGAGGAGGCGGGGCTTCTTTCTTTCTTACAAGTCTCTGCTCTCTGACACTAGCTCTCTCAGAGCACTCCATCCTCTTATATATTTATCACCGCCCTCACGGCCACCCAAAGAGTTCAAGGTAACATCAAACCTTACTTTCACATTTTACATATTTACTGCTTATTTCATACTACTGATTTGAGCGTCGGAGTGCCCCTGGCACCCACCACACCGGTGGGCAGTCTACTCCCGCTCACCCTACCTTTGTCTTGCAGGATCGCTAATGCCCCCAATTTACAAATTCTGATTGTGGACCTCGGCCGAATTCCAGCATCCATAATTTGGCGCCCACCGTGGGGCCTTAGCGATTCATAGCATCCAAACTCTTCCCAACTCGCCTCAACACACGCCTCTACGTGATGTATCAGACACCAGCCCAAAGCCACGCATTGTCAGCCTGTACAACGCCAATGTAGAACACACGCCAAGTTGGCCCATACGCACACCATTCACAGACTTGCCACGTGAACGCAAAGAAGCCACACTCCAGCCATGCAACAACCTCATTCGACACACCACAAATAAAGGCTTGCACAAGGAAGAGGTCTTAACTAGAGGCCGAGGTTCAATCGGCACGATATGAAGGAGGGATTAGCCATTGGCTGATGTTCCATTCGACACAACCGATATGTAGGCTGAACTACCTAAGGTTTCACTCAACATTACAAGGATGCAGACTCGACATGAAGAGAGTGCTCCAAATGAAGATTGGCATGAGGCAAATGAGCCTCCATTATCCTTAATCATCACATCATATTCAATAATTATGGCTCTTGAAACTTGACTAATTAAAATTAAATCAAATATCAAACGCCTTCGACTCTGTAACAAAACAAAACTATTACTCTCAGTATCAAACAACAATACCAAGAAATCATCATCAAATGTCGGTTTTTTTGCCTTTGAAGTCGCCAATATCATGTCAATATTGCTCCATCTATGGCAAGCTTTCTCAGACAAGAACATAATTCATCTACGAAACGACTCAATATCACTCATCGGCTTTAGGAAAATTGTCTCAAACGACGAGTCAATTCTTCTAGGGATTTCATGTGCTGAGTTTGTTGATAACACGAGTCGTCGCAAAAGCTATGTCTAGGTATGAGCTTGAAGGGGATGGAAGCCACGAGTAAGAAGATGGACAGATACACCGTCGTTACGGTAATGTTATTGAGGAACTTTCAATATTAGAGACTGTCTTGAAAAAGCTTTTATACGACCGGTCGCCTTAACCTTTTGACCCTTTGCGCATAGAGACTGGAACTTGTTCTTTGGCAGTTTGTGTATGGCTCTTCATACGTGTAGAAACCCAATGACCTTAAGCCTCTTGGACTTTTGTGACCATCTTGTCGTATGAAAGCTATGACTAGGGCTCGAAAGCTTGATTAATTTTCAAAGCCATATGTGATTTTTCCTTGATAGTGGGCTGGGCTTTATTTAGTATCCAAGGTATCAAGACAGCGTCATGGGACCTACATTCGTACATTAAATATGAAAGAAAGCTATTTACACACAAAGCCACGACAATCTCACATTCTAGGCGAGGCCATGATCCATGGAAACCAATGAAAAATGCTTCCTTACTTGCATGGTTCATGAAGCGATCCTACATGAAGGAAAAAATCCTGACAGAAGAATCTATCATCCATTCACAATTGAACCTCAGTTTTGTAGCATGAAACCAAAGCTAAGCAACAAAACTTCATCCTTTGAATATAATAGCTCAAGCTTTGTAGATTAAATTTATTGAGCACACTTTTTAGCTCTCAGAACATGGAAAGATTTTCATACGACGAGGTGAATAGCCATCAACTCCAGGCTACATGGAAATTCCAATATCTCTCAGAATACTTGGAATGATTCTCAACTCCTCCCGACTAAAATAAAGGTTAGTCATCATCTCCATGCTACATTGATTTAATATTGCCAACTCCATACTACATAGGGAATATATTATCATGCCTAGTAGAATGAATAATTCTTTTGGATCTCTTCTAGGTTCAATCGACCAACCTTTTTCAGGTTAGGTAGTATGAAAAGTCTATTTGACTTCCATCAAAGTTTATTCCATTGTAGTATCAATAACCTTATTTAGGTCTTGTATAATTAGTAATGACCTTGATAGGCATCCATCTCTTTCATACTACATGTGAAGATAATCATCTCCACACTACGTATGAAGATTATCATCCACTCTAGACTACATGGATGGATTTCTATAAACTCTAGAAAGTATTGAAAAGCCCCATGAACCTTCCATCAAGTTCATTCGACCATAGCTTCATGGACCTTCATCAGGTCTAGTAGAGTGAAGATTCTCACAGACATTCATTAGGTTCATACGACCGTGTCTTATGGACCTTTGTTAGGTCCATTCGACAATAGTCTCATGGTCAGGTAGAATGAAGATTCACTTGGACTTACATAAAGTTCATTCGACCATAGCTTAATGAACTTTTATCAGGTTCATTCGACCGTAGTCTCCTGACCTGACATCATGTCAGGAAGAGTGAAGATTCATTTGGACCTTCATCAAGTTCATTCGACCATTGATTCATGGACCTTTATCGGGTTCATTCGACTGTAGTCTTCTGACCTTCATCAGGTCATGTAGTATGAAGATTCACATAGACCTTTATTAAATTCATTCGACCGTAGCTTAATGGACCTTCGTCAGGTCCATTCGATAAGTCCAGTCGACAGTAGTCTCATAGA
This sequence comes from Zanthoxylum bungeanum, assembly GCA_019454045.1. Lineage (NCBI taxonomy): Eukaryota > Viridiplantae > Streptophyta > Magnoliopsida > Sapindales > Rutaceae > Zanthoxylum > Zanthoxylum bungeanum. Next base: position 677,581 of record SKCR01053850.1, read on the forward strand.
AGAATGAGAGGTGATGACTTGCATCAAGTTCATTCCATTGTAGTATCATGGACCTTCTTCAGGTCTAGTATAGTGAGTGATGACCTTTAACCTTTATCAAGTCCATTCGACCAACTCCATTCGACAGTAGTCTCGTAGAATGAAGGTGACATTGATGGCTTTGATCAAGTTTATCTATTATAGTCTCTTGGACCTTCATCAGGTCCATTCGACAAACTTCATTCGACAGTAGTATTGTAGAAGTGTGAAGAGTGATGACCTTGACAGATATTCTTCAAGATCATTCGACCGTGTCTCATGGACCTTCATCAGGTTCATTCGACCATGACCTCTTTTGACTTCCATTAAGTCCATTCGACAGGTCCAGTCGACAGTAGTCTCATAGGAGAGTGAAGAGTGATGACTTTCATCATGTTCATTCCATTGTAGCATCCTAAACCTTCTTCAAGTCTATGATAGTGAGTAATGACCTCCTTGGACTTCCATCAAGTCCATTCGACTGTAGTCTCGTAGAATGGAGGTGACATTGATGGCTTTAATCAAGTTTATCTCTATATTCTATTGGACCTTCATCAGGCCCATTCGACAAATTTCATTCATTCGACAGTAGTATTGTAGAAGTGTGAAGAGTGATGACCTTGACAGATATTCTTCAAGTTCATTTGACTGTGTCTCATGGACCTTCATCAGGTTCATTCGACCATGACCTCTTTTGACTTCCATTAAGTCCATTCGACAAGTCCATTCGACCGTAGTCTCATAAATCATCATCAAGAGAATAAGTAATTTCATTCTTTGGACTTTCATCAAGTCCATTCGACAAGTCCATTCGACAGTAGTCCGTGACCTTCATTCATCAGGTCTTGTAGTATGAAGATTCTCATAGATAATCATTAGGTTCATCCAATTGTACCTTATGGACCTTCATCAGGTCCATTTGATAGTCCATTCGACAGTAGTATCATGGACCTTCATCAGAACTAGTAGTATGAGAAGGAAAGACTCTCATAGACCTTCTTCAGGTCTAGTAGAGTAAAGATCCTCATTGACTCATATTAGATCATGTAGAATGAAGAATGAAGACCCCCATGGATCTTCATCATATACGGAATCTGTAGACTCCCATGTACCTTCATTAGGTATAGTAGAGTGTGTAGACTTTCTTGGACCTTCATCGGGTAATGTAAACTCTGATGTACTTTTTCAAGTGTTGTAGAATGAAATCTTCTTAGACTTTCATCAGATCTAGTATATGTAGACTCTCTGTACCTTTATCAATATGTATGGTCGTCTTGATACATAAGACAACGAAACATCCTCCATATGGAACATGCCCATTTGACTCATGTAGAGTCAAGTTGAAGATCTGGCCTTCATTTGGTCAGAATATATTGTAAATTCCCCTGGTCCTTTGACCCGTAGTATGGGGATTATCCTGACCTTCATCTGGTTCAGTCGACCGGGGACATCCCCCATGGCTCATGTAGAGTCAAGTTGAAGACCTGACCTTCATCTGGTCCAGTAAACATTGTAGACTCCCCTGGTCATTTGACTCGTAGTATGGGGATTATCCTGACCTTCATCTGGTTCAGTCGACTGGGGACATCCTCCATTGGCTCATGTAGAGTCAAGTAAGACATGACCTTCATCTGGTCAGACGACATTGTGGATTCCCCTGGTCATTTGACCAGTAGTATGTGGATTATCCTGACCTTCATCTGGTTCAGTCGACTGGGGACATCCCCCATGGCTCATGACGAGTCAAGTTCAGCACATGACCTTCATCTGGTCTAGAAAAATTTGAAAAAACTCCCATGGTCCTTGACCAGTAGTATGAAGATTGTCGTGACCTTCATCTGGTCAGACGACATTATAGATTCCCCTGGTCCTTTGACCCGTAGTATGGGGATTATCCTGACTTTCATCTGGTTCAGTCAACTGGGGACATCCCACATTGGCTCATGTAGAGTCAAGTTAAAGACATGGCCTTCATCTGGTCAGAAAACATTGTGGATTCCCCTGATCTTTTGACCCGTAGTATGGGGATTATCCTGACCTTCATCTGGTTCAGTCGACTGGGAACATTCCCCATGGCTCATGTAGAGTCAAGTTGAAGACCTAGCCTTCATCTGGTCCAGTAAACATTGTAGACTCCCCTGGTCATTTGACCCGTAGTTTGGGGATTATCCTGACCTTCATCAGGTTCAGTCGACTGAGAACATTCCCCATGACTCATGTAGAGTCAAGTTCAAGACCTCGCCTTCATCTGTCCAGTAAACATTGTAAATTCCCCTGGTCCTTGACCAGTAGTATGGGGATTATCCTGACCTTCATCTGATTCAGTCGACCGGGGACATCCCTCATTGGCTCATGTAGAGTCAAGTTGAAGACCCGACCTTCATCTGGTCAGACGATATTGTAAATTCCCCTGGTCCTTTGACCCGTAGTATGAGGATTATCCTGACCTTCATCTGGTTCAGTCGACTGGGGACATCCCCCATTGGCTCTTGTAGAGTCAAGTTGAAGACCTGGCCTTCATCTGGTCAGAATATATTGTAAATTCCTCTGGTCCTTTGACCCGTACTATGAGGATTATCCTGACATTCATCTGGTTCAGTCGACTGGGGACATCCCCCATTGGCTCATGTAGAGTCAAGTTGAAGACCTGACCTTCATCTGGTCAGACGATATGTAGATTCCCCTGGTCCTTTGACCCGTAGTATGGGGATTATCCTGACCTTCATCTGGTTCAGTCGACCGAGGACATCCCTCATTGGCTCATGTAGAGTCAAGTTGAAGACCTGACCTTCATCTGGTCAGACGATATTGTAAATTCCCCTGGTCATTTGACCCGTAGTATGAGGATTATCCTGACCTTCATCTGGTTCAGTCGACTGGGGACATCCCCCATTGGCTCTTGTAGAGTCAAGTTGAAGACCTGGCATTCATCTGGTCAGAATATATTATAAATTCCCCTAGTCATTTGACCCGTAGTATGGGGAATATCCTGACCTTCATCTGGTTCAGTCGACCGGGGACATCCCACATTGGCTCTTGTAGAGTCAAGTTGAAGACCTGACCTTCATCTGGTCAGAATATATTGTAAATTCCCCTGGTCCAGTATGGGGATTATCCTGACCTTCATCTGGTTCAGTCGACCGGGGATATCCCCCATTGGCTCTTGTAGAGTCAAGTTGAAGACATGGCCTTCATCTGGTCAGAATATATTGTAAATTCCCCTGGTCCTTTGACCCGTAGTATGAGGATTATCCTGACCTTCATCTGGTTCAGTCGACCGGGGACATCCCCCATTGGCTCATGTAGAGTCAAGTTGAAGACCTGACCTTCATCTGGTCAGACAATATTGTAAATTCCTCTGGTCATTTGACCCGTAATATGGGGATTATCCTGACCTTCATCTGGTTCAGTCGACTGGGGACATCCCCCATTGGCTCATGTAGAGTCAAGTTGAAGACCTGACCTTCATCTGGTCAGACGATATTGTAGATTCCCCTGGTTCTTTGACCCGTAGTATGAGGATTATCCTGACCTTCATCTGGTTCAGTCGACCGGGGACATCCCCCATTGGCTCTTGTAGAGTCAAGTTGAAGACCTGGCCTTCATCTGGTCAGAATACATTGTAGATTCCTCTGGTCCTTTGACCCATAGTATGAGGATTTTCTTGAACTTTCATCTGGTTCAGTCGACCGGGGACATTCCCCACAGCTAAATGTCAAGCCAAGTTGAAAACTTGGACTACTCTTAGTCTAAAAGACATTGAATTCTCTCTATCGTATGTAACATGAACTATGCACTCTCAACATGTACTTTTACATCTTGTTTCATTCGACACGTATAAAATACTCTCTAAATCAAGAACTTCTTGACTTAGAGAGTATGGGACAAACTGTACTGGCCAAATTTGGACCCAAAGGTAAAATCGTCTTTCACCTTAAACCCAACAATATACAAGGCCCGAAAGTAAAGACCAGGCCCAAAGAATTCTGTATTATTGGATTACAATTGAGCCATAAGCTTAAGGACAAAACCTCTTAATTATATCAACAACTTTTCCCCACTTTGCCTAACACAAGACATATTTTCACATGCTCAAACTTTTATCAAATGTCTGGGCACGTTGTGGGACTTATGCCAGCTGCCAAAGACGATCCTTTTCATCTATAAATAGCAACGCAATTCAAGAAACAAGAGGAGGAGGCAGGGCTTATTTCTTTCTTACAAGTCTCTGCTCTCTGACACTAGCTCTCTCAGAGCACTCCATCCTCTTATATACTTATCACCGCCTTCACGGCCACCCAAAGAGTTCAAGGTAACATCAAACCTTACTTTCACATTTTACATATTTACTGCTCATTTCATACTACTGATTTGAGCGTCGGAGTGCCCCCGGCACCCACCACACCGGTGGGCAGTCTACTCCCGCTCACCCTACCTTTGTCTTGCAGGATCGCTAATGCCCCCAATTTACAAATTCTGATTGTGGACATCGGCCGAATTCCAGCATCCACAGATACATCATCAACTTCGTATGAATAAGATATAATTTTAAATATCTTTAAAAATATTTTCTAATATGAATATGAATTTAGATCCGGATTATATTTATATATTTTTTTAAAATAAAAAAATCTAAATTCGGACATTTAAAATTCAAAATTATATGAATCCAAATCCGAATTTGCGTACTTAAAAATCTAATACTATATTTTTAAGTTTGCAGATCCAAAAACTCGGTATTCGGATATCTAAACCCGAGCAATCTCATCACTCCTACGCCGTGACACTTATTAATCTTATGTGTACCTCCAATCGATGTATTCTCCAAGATGGCTTTATCCAAATTCTCATAATTGACGCATTAAGAAATTAATTTTTTTAAAAAGGGCATATTCCGGGATAACTAATAAAAAAAAAATTTGGTATACGATTTTCATTTTTCTGACCTTAATTTAATTTAATGTATTTTAATGAAAAATTATAGCAAAAACCCAATCTTATTTTTTATTTTTTACTTTTCTAAAACATATTTAGAAAACACCATTTGAAAGTAAGACCCAAATCGCCTTTTATCATTTTAGGATTTTGTACGACACATTGAATGTGAATGAAAAATAATAGGGCCTAAATTGGTGAATTTAAAATAATGAAGCGCCCCAATGATATATTTCCAACCATAAGGGGAACCTAATAATATTTACCATCCCATAATTCAAAAAGAAAAAAAAAAATCGAAACACATGGTATCGCGATCACAAACGCGGCCTAAAGGAGTATCTGGTTGTCTCCCAATCTCTCTCTCTCTCTCTCTCTCTCTCTCGGAGCTGCACTGAGCCGCCTTTTCACAGTCTCTATCTCTCTCTGTTTCGATTGGTAACGTTATCTCGTATAAGGAATCAAAAGATTGTATCTTTCGGTTTCTCCAATTGCTAGGGTTTCCCCTTTTTCGGTTAGCGTTTCAATTTCTAGGGTTTTGCTCTTTCGATTTGGCATTCTATGGCCGAGAATTGAGTGAGCTTCATTTGGTTTTTTGTTTGTTGATACGGTACTTGATTTTGTATTATCATTTGAATTTCGTTTTACTTAGGGTTTCATTTTTTGTTTTCCTGAATTCTTGAAAATTGACCATAAAAAATTAAATTTGATCTGATTGTGCCGTGGAATTAGGTTTTTACCGGAAGTAGTTACGGGGATTTGAATTGCAAATAGGATTTCTGCTAAAGTTTAGTTCTTGGTAAGCATAAATGGCAGCTGGGAGACGTGGGGTTTACAGTGATAATGAGTTCAGGGACCAAGAGTCCGAGTTTGATGTGTCAAGGCGTGAATATGCTTATTCAAAGGATGAATATGATTATGAGCGGATTACGAATAGTAATGATGAAAATAACGGGTGGGATAATGTTCGTTATGCAAGGGATGAGGTTAGGGTTAGACAGAAGGATATTAAGGAGAGGGAAGTGATTATTAATGGTGGGTACCACTCATCATCTAGGAGGAGTGATTCAGGTAGTAGTGGTGGTGGTGGTAGTTGTGGGCTTAGCCGTCCTGAGTTGTTGTTGAAGGCTGTTGATAGGGAGCCTGGTGAGTTGTCAAGTGAAAGTGGGTCTGATGATGCAGCTGAAATTGAGTCTGTTTCAAAAGTTAAGGATAATGAGGTTTCTAAGGTGGTAGAGAGTGGGACTCGGTCTCCTTTGGAGAGGAAAAGGAAGTTTTCACCCATTGTGTGGGATAGGAATGATAATGATGTGGGTAAAAGTAGGAAATCACCGGTTTTGACAGCTCTTCCTCCTCCATCTTTGACTAAGGCATACCGGAAATCACCTATTGTTGTCCCAGAAGGGGGTGTGCATATATCCCCCATAAAGAGTAGGTTAAACAATAATTCGCTGTCTGTTTCACCAACCATTCCTCCTGTCACTTCTAGGTCAGTTGAATATGCTATGTCCGAGTCTCCTGTGGGGCTGGTTTCTTCCCAGACAAGGGAGAAATGGGGCAGTGAACTGGAACTGGAGCAGGTAGATGATGAAGATTATGCCCCAACCTGGAATATATCATCTTCAAGATGGGCAGCAGGAAATAGTTCTCCTGTGGATAAAGGTGAAATTTTAGAAGATGCGGAAAGGAGAAAGAAAATGCCTGTTTCAGAGCCTTTGCAAACCAGAGCACATAATAAATCTTTTAGTCCAGAGCTCGGTGAACTTAAGAGAATAGGGTCTGAAAGATCTGGATCAAGGTCATCTGAATCCGATGATGGAGGCAACTTTGTTAGCCAATCATTGAGTGGTGATGAATCAGAGAAGGGTGACTACATGGAGATTGACGAGGAGCATAATAACAATGATAGGATCAGAGGGTCTGATACAGATACTGATGATGAAAATGATTCTCGTGGGATGCCAGTATCTGCAGCACCTCCTCAAAGAAGTATAAATATGCTTCAGGGGTGTAGAAGTGTTGATGAGTTTGAAAGACTAAATAAGATAGATGAAGGCACTTATGGTGTTGTATATAGAGCTAGAGATAAGAAGACGGGGGAAATAGTAGCTTTGAAGAAAGTAAAGATGGAGAAAGAAAGAGAAGGTTTTCCGTTGACTTCTCTGAGGGAAATTAACATACTTCTTTCATTTCATCATCCTTCCATTGTGGATGTTAAAGAAGTTGTTGTAGGGAGTAACCTAGATAGCATTTTTATGGTAATGGAATACATGGAACATGATCTTAAAGGGCTGATGGAGACGATGAAGCAACCATTTAGTCAGAGTGAAGTAAAATGCTTAATGATCCAGCTATTAGAGGGTATCAAGTATCTTCATGATAATTGGGTGCTTCATAGAGATTTGAAAACATCCAACCTGCTTTTGAATAACCGAGGTGAGTTGAAGATCTGTGATTTTGGGCTGGCTCGTCAGTATGGGAGCCCACTGAAACCATATACTCATTTGGTGGTTACTCTTTGGTACAGGTGAGCAGGCATTTTCCCATTCTCTCCTTCAAGATTACATTTGTAAAATATGCTTTAGAATATTTTATTTCATATCTCTCTTTTGCTTGTAAGCAGACATTATCGACACACCAAAAATACACTTCTGTGATTGCAGGGCACCTGAACTTCTATTGGGATCAAAACAGTATTCAACAGCAATTGACATGTGGTCGTTGGGTTGTATCATGGCTGAACTATTATCAAAGGAGCCGCTGTTCAATGGGAAAACTGAATTTGATCAACTTGACAAGGTAAATTTAGTTATTCACGGTCTCAAATGTAGGGTAAAACAACATGATAATTCTCCTCTGCACTAAATATTGTTTTATGGGTTTTCTATTGGTTTAGATCTTTAAAACTCTTGGCACTCCTAATGAGACAATTTGGCCTGGGTTTTCTAAGCTGCCTGGAGTTAAGGTCAACTTTGTCAAGCATCAGTAAGTATTAACTTTTAATTGTTTTTTTTTCAGAATAAAGTTGATCATGACACTGAGGTTTTCTTATTGTTGCCACTTTTCCCAGGCGTCCAGCTTTGGGTGATTCTGATCTGGCTATCTGGCCTCCATTGGTGATACTTTCAGTTACACTGCATTTTTCATGTTTGTATTAACCACTGACGTTTACCTTTCAGGTATAATCTATTGCGCAAGAAATTCCCAGCAACATCTTTCACTGGATCACCGGTTTTGTCTGATGCTGGTTTTGATTTATTGAACAAACTCCTAACTTATGATCCTGAGAAGGTAACTACAGATCCTCTGGGATTTCTCTGTATAATCCTTCATGAGTGGTTTGGTTGTATTTATGCCCATGTGTTATTGCAGCGGATAACAGCTGAAGATGCTCTTAATCATGATTGGTTCCGTGAAGTTCCTCTTCCCAAGTCCAAAGATTTTATGCCTACTTTTCCTGCTCAACATGCTCAAGACAGGTATCTTCACCTTTTGAATTCTGAAATTGAAATGTCAGGATCGCAGATGTTTTTCTAGCTATTTTTTTTGTCTTCATTCTCTGTATATTCAAGTTCTTTTTGTGTTGTGTGCTTTTGTTAGACGTATGCGAAGAATAATGAAGAGTCCGGATCCTTTAGAAGAACAGCGCAGAAAGGAGTTGAAGCAAGGGGATCTAGGTACTGGTGGTTTATTTGGCTAGGAGAAATTGATTGACTGGCCAACAGTGGCAAAGATTCCTTCGCTTTGTATTACTGTAGATGTTTTGCAATGACCATGGTTGAGGTGAGGGTTATGCATTCAAGAAGTTGCGAACATTGCTTGTCAGACGATCATTCATACTGTTTTTTAGCAGGCACCTACGGTGATTTGAGTGGAGAAAATATTTGCACCCTTCTGTCAAACAGATTTCTTGCAGGCTAACTTTGTTCAGTTCTGGGGATAATGTAGAATTGCATCTGTGACATTGCTTGCATCGCAAGGTGTGGGATAACAGCTTTCTTCTTTAAATGATCATTCAGCTGGAACTTGTGTATGTAACATATCTTCATTGGCACATTGTAAACAATTATCTCGAAATTTGGTATTGAATTAGAAATATCATGGATTTTACAGGCTACTATTGTTTCTATCTGTTTTAATATTCACATTGTGTTTGCAAGAGACGATGGGTGTGAAGTGGAGGGGACGTTTTTTGCTTTTCATTGATGAAGAAATTGACAGTAAGTTTTGTGCTTTGAAGGTAACTTATCAATTTAATCTGTGGAAATGCTAGGTGGGCTACAGATTTTGCTTTCCATACCTGAGGAGTTGTATCTTCAATTTGAAAAAGGTTTTACTAACAGACTCTGGTATTTGGGGTAGATTTTCAATAGCACATTTCTCTAAACAAATTCTCAACATTGCAGAGAAGATCATTTCACATTTGCCATGAACTTTGTAGATTAGTTCATGAACCTATTACAAAAACTTGTTAATGGAACAAATTCTTTGCATTTTTATTTGATCAATTATGTTAGTTAGATCTGGAAAGAGAAAAAGAGGAGTAACTTGTGGTTGACAAATTTGTGACGTGATAAAAGTTATTGGATTACTGAAAAAAACTGTATCTCTTCTTTTCCAATGATTTATGAACTGAAGCTCTTTATTGCATTCATATGATTTAACCATAACTTCTCCATTGATTGCTGATGATAAAAGTTAATTTAGAGTCGTGAAAATATATCTGTAAGTTTGTTCCGGAGACCTTATTTGAAGAGCGTCGAATTTCTGTTTATACTTATTATTAATCCATTGATCTGGTCCGATATATTTCAGATGTTTAAGGCATCTAATTTGATGAGCTGATTGTTTATACTTATTCTCTTTGATGACATTAGAAGATTCAAACTTTCAATAGCTGCAGAATTTTTACGACATTGTCTGCAAATGTAACTGCAGTTTCAAAGCAGCAGGTTGAGGAGGTTATAGAACAAAAATAATTTGTTCCCACACACGTCTTGGTGAGATCAATATGTTTGGTTCATTCTTATTCAATTCTTTTTATGATTTGGTATTTGTTCCTTGGCTGGCTATCTTTTGCTTATTGATTTCTATGATTTGGTTGGTTATTTCACACTGTGTTCTTGTTTATATCAGTATTTTGGAACTGTGGAGTATACAAATTTGTTATCAAAGTTTCTTCTATGCTTTGAAATGTATAATGCCTAAGTTAATAGTTCTCGAATCATTTTAATTCAACCAATAGTACTGTGCCACATCAGTTTTTTTAAATAATAAAAATTAAGAGTTTGTGGTTGTGAATGAATGCTATTTTAAAATTTAAAAAAAGTATTTATTTTAAAAAAAATATTTTTTTTAAAGAAATTTTTAGGCAAAAATGCAAAATTCACCCTCTAACTTTCACGTTTTTTCATTTCAGTTCTCTAACTTTCAGTTTTGTCAATTCAGTCATCTAACTTTCAATTTTTGTCAATTCAGTTCTCCGTCACAAATTCGTTACTGCTGCCAAAACGACGCCGTTTAACGGAGGACTGAATTGACAAAAATTGAAAGTTAAAGGATTGAATTTACAAAACTGAAAGTTAGAGGACTGAAATGACCAAACTAATTCAATATTGTACTACTAATAATAATATAAATTGAAAACAAATTCCAACATTAGACAAGTAATTAGTGAGCTAAGTAACAACCTATTCATTTTTTTAAAAAAAAATTTCATATTCATTCAAGAAATAATGATCTGATGAAGGTCGATCCTGAACAAGCATTATCTTCAACATTTTCGTGAGACATTAGAGATTACTGTTCAATTACATTAAAATTATATTTATAAATTACATTGTCAAATCAAATATTAAAAATTAAAAAATACATCACTTATCTTTGAAATGTAATCTCTAAAATTACATTTTGAAATGTAATTGTTGGAATACAATTTTTTTCTTGTTATCATTAAAATTATATTTATTAATTTTCTTAACAGTTGTAGCCTATTTTCTTTTTCTTTTACTATTTAAAAAAATAAGAAAAATAATTTAATATGGCCTAAATTAAGGTATAAAAAATACAAAACTGACCCTCTAGTTTTCACGTTTTTTTCCATTTCAGTCCTCTAACTTTCACGTTTTTTCATTTCAGTCCTCTAACTTCAGTTTTGTCAATTCAGTCCTCTAACTTTCAATTTTTGTCAATTCAGTCCTCCGTTAAACGGCGTCGTTTTGGCAGCAGTAACAGATTTGTAACGGAGGACTGAATTGACAAAAATTGAAAGTTAGAGGATTGAATTGACAAAACTGAAAGTTAGAGGACTGAAATGAAAAAACGTGAAAATTAGAGGGTGAGTTTTGCATTTTTGCCAAATTTTTATGTTATAATCCCCGTTTCACCATTACTAGTATATGAGTTTAGTTAAAACGTTAGGCTATTCGAATTTAAAATTCTTATTAAAAATTTTGACATAAATTTTGAGCTATTAAATTTATGCAATGCAATTCTAACAGTGGATATTAAAAACAAATTAAAATATTATAAAATGCAAATGTTGCAGCAAATTTGTTAAATATAAAGATTTGCTCGAGGAACTCCAAATAACCAGGCTCTACTTAATTTTATCCCACGTGCTGCAAACGAGCAGCATCTTTGTCAATGGTTTAATCTTGCAATAACTTTTTAAGATTTAAGCTTTGTGATTGGACGAATCAACCAGTGAAATTAACGGTGATGCTAAAGTGACAATGGGTCCCTTTCATGATGTCAAGATAATATTAGCTAAAAATAAACTCACCAGAGTCCTCTAATGGCACTGCAAAGCATCACATGCCCCTATAAATTTTAATACAAAAGGGATAAAATTTAAGGACAGATGAGTGCAAAACTGGGATTTACAAGCTGCCCAAATGTGTCATTTGGTGGTTGTATTGAAAATCTTGGCCAAAAACTTTTTATCAAATATCAAGTTCTCACCTTGTAATCTGCAACTGTCAACAAGCTCCCTCCCTCGCGCTCTCTTTTATGTATCTCCAGTTCTTTCCTCTCTTTCTTCTCCATCTCTGCGTGCAATTCGCTATTATGCTCATGTCCAAGAACTGTATCGGTTATTGCGCCTGAAACTTTATTATGATTGCTCGCGACCAATGAGCTGCATTCGGAAGGAATCGTTGAGCACTCGCTATGATGTAGATGGTCAGTTGGAATTGTTAATTATGGTCTTCCCAAGTACAAAGGTAACCAGAGAGAGTTCAATAAAGAAGATTGTGTTGATAAGAGCTCGATCAACTGTCCATCCGAATATGGTAATCCCACCAGGATTTGCCTGCAAATACATTACTGCACAGAACAAAAACGACCTAAACATGAGTTGCCTGCCAGTTCATGTAGTATGTTTTGCCTATGCATATGTGACGATCAATGAAACTAAATTTCGTTCCTACTATCACATTACAGTTTGATATTCGACGATAGATAATATGTACAATTATCATTTAGTACATTCATTTCTCCAATCTTCCTATAGCTGCAAAGTAGACTGTAAATGAATAAATTTGATCATAGTCTAATTTCTTAATTTTCAAAACAGAGATAGTAATAGTACTCAAGGAATGGTATAGGAACGCAATTTGAAACCATACCGTAGGCTTGTCTCCTGTGATACGAGGCCATATGTGAAGCCAATTGCGTATTTGTCGGCATTGCAACATAATCTATAGACTCCAAATCACTTTCAGAATAATTCATATGCGCTGAGTTCAAACGACTGGAAGCTTCCAAGTTTCCTGCACTGTGAGAATTTCTAAGTTGAGATGAATCAGCAGAACCGCATGTTGCCAAAGCATGCCATCTACTTGCTATTGTTGAGATGTTTTGGGCTCTGTGGGAAATTTTTGTGGCTGCATGCAAGCAAAGAATTATGCCAACAACCTGAACAATTGCGGACACCTGGAAAGTTGTCGAGAAAATAATTCAATGTGAATTGAAGTGGCTAAAACACAAGTCATAAAGCATGCAAGATTAAGAAAATAATTGAGATGGATCTTTTCCATCTGGAGATTGTGGATTCTATCAGAGCATATTTTAAATCTCTAATCAGAAGAGCTTTTAGACAGCTTTTGCAAATCCCAGAACATGGGAGAGCTAAAACCACTAAGATCTACACTCAATAGTTATTTGGACAAAATATAAATAACAAATGGTACTTACTGCAAAATCACCACCATTTATGAAAGTGATCATTCCGACATACCCAGTTGTCTGGAAAAGAGTCGCGACTTGACTAGCAGTAACAACCAAGAACTCTAAAAGAAGATATATTCGGAACCTGTGGCTTATCTTAGACAGATGATACCGTAGTCGCATATGTTCCTCTATTAGTACCAAAACATCAGATTCCCTTTCCAAGAGCTTCGCATAGTCATCAAAGTGTATAACTTGCAAGTTGCAGACTACATGAAACAAAATGCTGGCTGATAGAGATATTGTACTCAAGTAAGTCCAGGATAGAATCAAAGCAAATAAAATAGCAGTAGACTGCCACCATGATTCATGATGTACATATAAAATGCGGATGAGCTCTCGCGCTGTCTTCAGAATGAAACATGGCAGTGACCAGAATATAAGCAAGCGTAAAGAATCCTGTATAGATTGCACAAAACCAAATCTCTTATTACAATACAAATTTCCATTTCCTTGGGCATGGGGCAATATGGTACACAAACTATAACATAAACGCTTCGAGAGAACTAACTAGTATCTGTGATCTTTGTTTGTTGCCAAATTTTCAACAACATGAGAGGATGATCCTGGAAGTGGAGGGTTTGTCACATGTCAATATTTATTAGGACACCAATGTACCGTAAATTCTATAAAACTCAACTCAATTAGGTCTTTAATCGTAAATCAGTCAGGATCATCTACATGCATCCTCTTCCTCCCGCCCGCCCTATGCTGGGCTGGCTGTAAATTCTGTAATTATGTACAAGATTCATAAATTTTTCTGCAGTAGATTTCTTTGACTGATATACTTACTTTTGCGGGTAAAGATTGGTTTTCAGACTCAGCTTCTGGCCATTTTATGTATGGTAACATTGTAATCTTGATAAGCTCATCATAGACACAGGGGAATCCTACAACTTTACTACTAGATTCTTATCTACTACATAGAAAATTTTAGAATGCGTCGGATGTTATACATGTAACAATCCAATAATATATTATCACACGTACTAATATATTAAAAAACTATTAATGCAATTATATTTCCAGTAACCCAAAGACCCTAACCCTAAGTTACAATCAACACCTGCCTCTCCACTCTTAACAGTAACACCCACTTAGACAAATCATGAGTCAAAACACACCACTTCAATTAAACAAATTGCAAAGCTGCAAAATCTATAAACAAACCTATCTCAATTCTCAATTAAGCACAGAGAGAATAAATATAAACATAAAAATGCTCACCTTCATTTGCTGAATATACAGGAAATGAAACAGAGCCATGTGGCCACTATGGCGATCAACAAAAAGAAACTTCCTGATACCATATTTCCGAAGATTATGCGACATACAGATCAAAGAAACAGCCGCTAAACAAGCTTGTGAGGCCACAATATCCAGCTCAAAATCCTTAATTTGACCCTTCTCACATCCGGGACAATTAGAAAGTTCAAGAATCACAACTGGAACCAAAACTCCTATTACTACAAAAGCTGTCCAAGACAAGACAACACTCAAAACTGAAGACTGGTTGAAACCCAGAAACATCAAAAAAGTTTCAAGCTTTTGTAGTGTCCGATCAAGATCAGTTTCTGGGATTTCATCTTGTGGATGTTGAGTGTCATTCTGGTTTGAATTCAGAAGAGGTGTTTGAGCGGGAGGTGGGTCTGTTTGTATTTGAATCTGAGGATCAGCCATGACCATGAACTTGTATCAGCTCAAGTCCATTTTTTTTTCTTGATCAAGAATCAAAGTTTATGAATTTTGGATTATACCCAGTTGAGATTTTTTTACAAAATGGGTTTCAATAAGAATTATAAAACATCCAGCCACATACATTTGTTTAGGTGTCCAGCCACCTAAACATTTTTGACTAAATTTGTATAAATTAAACCCAGCTATATTTTAATAATAGATCAAAAGGTAAGAGTTATGATCTTGTCCCACTTCTTTTCTTGTTTCATAATCAAACCAGCTCAATGATAGACATGAATAAAATAATTAAATCTTGTAGAGTAAGACGCAGATCATTGGCCAAATTTAAAATTTTAAAAATTTGTGATGATCAAATCGTTTGCTGCTTTGAATATTTTGATTGATTTTCTAATGTTGCTTTGTTATAGGTGAAAGTATATGTGGTACGATAGTCTGTGAAGTACCGGATCAGAATTCTTTTTATTTTTTATTTTTTGAAAAAGAAGAACCGGAGATCACTGGATCAGAATTCTAGATTATGCTGGCGTATGCTTGTTGAGAAGATGTTTTTAATTTGATTTGATTTATTATTCGTATATGATTTTATAATAAATTGATTAAGAAGCTCAATATTTTTTTTTTAATTACTATATAAGTTTCACTCAAATATGGGATATTGAATAGATGAGATATTTATTCTCATTTAAATATGAAGAGAATATTATTCTTAAATTAAGAGAATTGAGTCTCTATATTTATAGAGATTCAAAATTATGCTCTCTGTTCAATGATCGAACTTAACTATCAATTATTTTTTTAAAATTTAAGGGGTGTTTTATTTGAAATTTAGGTAGATTGGAGGTTTATGAATGTTCTACCCAAAGTATTTGCTTAAAAAAGAATATTGAAAAATCACCATTGATTCCATGTTTTATAAGATTAGCGTAAAATTCTTACTCAGTATACGAGTCTTTCATTTATAAATATTCTATTAATATTAAAATAATAACCATCAAACCATGTATCTATATTCTATTAATAATCACATCATTATCATTACTAATAAATATGTATCTATTGTGCCCATTAAAAAATTATAACGACTTAGGTAATCTAAAAAAATGAATAAAATAATCTAAATCGATTAGAAGTCTAAGAGCCTATAGCTATTAGGGACATTCTTTAAATTTGGGAGGCTCTTGACGAATTTTTAATTAAAAAACTTAAATTTCTGATACTATAAATATATATATATATATATATACTACCTTGAAAAATCAACAACCCCTCTTAAATTCCACAAATAATTTTCGATTTTTTTTTTTTTAAAAAAAAAGACCGAATAGCTTTCAAGGACGCAAATGAACACACGTTAATGTTCTTTTTTTTTTTTTTTACGAATTAGAATATTTCATATTAACTTAATAAAGGAAAAAAGCAATCCGGAATGGAACCAGTCCAAACCTTACAATTTGAGCTGTTAACAACATATTTAGCCAAACAATGAGCTTTAACATTACAATACCTTGGAATGAACCTAAAATCGGTCTTTCCTAAACTCGTAGACATTTTCCTAATCTCCGAAATTACCCACCCAATTTCTTTATCATTATCAACATAACCATTAGCAAGGGACACAACATTAAGCGCATCAGATTCCACAATAATATGCAACAAGTTCAAGCTTTTAGCAAGCTTTAGACCCATCAACATTGCCTCGGCTTCAATGAAATCCACGTTGTCTCTGAAAGTAATAGATTGACATTCAGCTGCTATTATATCCCTTTTGTCATTATGGATGATGGCCCCTAAACCAACACAACTTCCATTCTTGTCTGTAGCCGCATCTACATTAATTTTGAACCAGTCGCATAGGGGAGTAGTCCACATTCGATTGTCCATGCTCCTTACTTCATTCTCGCAGACCATTCCCTTCCGCGCCCCTCTGTATGAATCTGCCAAGGTCTCAGCTTTGTTCATGATATACCACTGGGTCTCCACCTTTCTTTGAAATAAATATTGATTCCTAGTGAACCATAAGGACCACAACAAAGTCACCAACACCTCAAGCTTGTCTTTTGACAGAATAGATTTGGCGCTAGTTAAAAAGTTCCACAGGTCTCCATAATTCTGCCATTGAAAGTTATGCAACCACTCTACATTTTTCCAGATGGACTTAATGGAGTTACAACCAACCAAAGCATGAAAAATATCTTCCCTACCCCTGCCACACCTCTGGCAGTCGGGCGAAGCAATGATTTTCCTTCTATGAAGAGCAGAAGCCGTTGGAAGAAGGTCAGACAGTACTCTCCACATAAAGATTTTAACCTTGGAGGGAAGAAATAAACTCCATACTAAAGCCCACCAGTCTCCATTTTCCTTTGAGCATCCAGCTTCATGTCGGTTCTTTGCGGTAATAGCCATGTGGTAGCAGCTTCTAACCGAGAATTTTCCTTTCGCATCGGAATGCCATATCAGTTTGTCATCTTCATCCTGAGGAGGAGGGGGATATTCATAATCTCATCAGCATCCACCTTAAGAAAGTTTTGCCTAACCATATGCTCATTCCATCGGTTACCATTCTCCAACAATACACTGACTTTGGCTTCCATTAAGGCTTCGTTCACAACAAAAGGTCTAAAGATTTCAGGTCTAGGGATCCAGTTATCTCTGCAAATCCAGACATTCTTGCCACACCCAATTCTCCACCGTGAACCCTTTTCAATAAGCTCTCTTCCCCATAGTATACTTCTCCAAACAAAAGAAGGATTACAACCAACATTGGCTTCCAAGAAAGTAGTCTTTTTAAAATACCTAGCCTGCAAAATCCTTGAAACCAAAGATTGAGGCCTATGAATAATTCTCCACCCTTGCTTGGCCAAAAGAGCTTGATTGAAACAAAATGGATCTCTAAAACCCAAGCCACCTTTCTTCTTCGCAACACACATCTTACTCCATTTAATCCAGTGAATCCCCTTGCAGTTTCCACTAGAGCCCCACCAGAACTTAGCCATTTCTTTCTGGATATCATCGCATAGGCCAAAGGGAAGCTTGAATACACTCATCGCATAAGTAGGTACAGCTTGAGCCACAGCTTTCCGGAGCACTTCTTTCCCCCCCACATGAAAATAAATTCCGCTGCCACTTCTTGAGTCTGTTCATAACCTTAAGCAATAGGTCGTTGAAATGTCTTCTCTTGTTCCTGCCGATCATTGATGGAAGTCCCAAGTACTTCTCATGAATAGAGATCCGTTTGAGACTGAAAATACCTCTGATCCCTTCTAACACTTGTTATCTAGTATTGGCACTGAAGAAGATTGAAGATTTCTCAAAGTTGAAAATCTGACCAGATGCGTAAGCATAAGTATCAAAAATCCTCTTAACTATAACTGCCTCATCTGCCTTGGCTCTAAGGAATATCAAGCTATCATCTGCAAAAAACAAGTGAGAAATGGTAATATCTTTACCAAACCGAATACCCTTGAAAAGATTGGCCCTTTCTGCTTGATTGAGCAAAGCGGAGAGAACTTCCCCACACATGATGAACAAATAAGGCGAAAGTGGACAACCTTGTCTTAGTCCTCTTGAGGGCTTCATAAAACCTCTGGCTTGGCCATTTACAATTACAGAAAATGAGGGAGAACTAATGCACCTCATAACTAGCTCGATCCAGTTCTCAGAGAATCCCATTTTTTCCATAATTTTGCTTAGAAACTTTCATTCCACTCTATCATAGGCTTTACTCATATCCAACTTGAGGGCCGCCATACCATTACCCACCTCTTTCATGCTCCTCACCTTATGCAAACACTCATACCCTATAATGATGTTGTCCGATATAAGTCTGCC
The DNA here is from genome assembly GCA_019454045.1 of Zanthoxylum bungeanum. NCBI lineage: Eukaryota > Viridiplantae > Streptophyta > Magnoliopsida > Sapindales > Rutaceae > Zanthoxylum > Zanthoxylum bungeanum. Next base: position 696,289 of record SKCR01053850.1, read on the forward strand.
TGGTATGAAAGCACTCTGGCTAGGGGAAATAATATCATAAAGAACTAATTTGAGTCTGTTAGCAATAACTTTAGCCACAACCCTGTACACCACATTACAAAGACTAATAGGCCTAAAATCATTCATCGTGCTGGGACTCGCAATCTTGGGGATTAAAACAATATATGTCTCATTAAGGATAGATACATCACATTTGTTATTTAGAATATGGAGACAAGTTGAAAGAAATTCCTCCTTAACTTCTGCCCAATGATTGATGAAGAAGGCTGTAGGAAAACCATCAGGGCCTGGAGCTTTATTTGGGTCCATCTGGAACAAAGCTTTAATAATCTCATTCTCTGTAAAAGGTTCATTCAAAAGATCAGCGGAGCTGCCTTGAATTTTCTTCCTTATACAACTCGCAGCAGCCTCAATACCCTCGTCTGATGGAGTGGAGGACGTGAATAAACCATCAAAATAATTGCAAGCCACTCTGCCAATACCCTGATCATCCTCAATCCAATTACCATCATTGTCCATAATTCCCTTGATAGAATTTTTCCTCCTTCTTTCTGAAGCCCTCGCATGGAAGAATTTTGTGTTTCGGTCACCATCTTTGAGCCATCCCACTCTAGCCCTTCTCCTCCAATAGATTTCATCATCCTCCAAAATTCTGTCTATCTTTTTCTCTGTACCTTTGATCCTCTCAAAATCTGAAGATTGAACACTGTCCTTTAGCATCTGATACAGCTCATTTCTAAGGTTTTTCAATTCCTCATTCCTCCCATTGAATTCCTTGTAGCTCCATTTCTTCAGCATCTTTTTCGCCTCCTTCGATTTTCTTTTAAAACTTTGAACCGGACATCCTGCTCTGCCAAAGCCCCCCACTTCCAGCACTCATCCACTATCTCCCTGCATCTATCATATTTGCTCCAAACTTCTTCATAGAAAAACCTTCTCGCCCCCTGCCTAAACCCATTCCCTTGTGCGATCTTTCTTGAGAACTCAAGACTGACAGGGCAGTGGTCAGAAGCCCAGTTCTTTAAGTGCCTCACTTCCCATCTATAATTCAAGTTCCACCACTTACTATTAGCCAGAAAGCGATCCAATCTCTCTTCAATATGCATGAGCCCACCTCTTCTATTAGACCATGTGAATGATAAACCCTTAAATCCTAAATCTGTTAGGTCACTCTCCCTCAAAGCCTCTTTGAAGGCAGCCATACAACTAGCCTCCCTAATTTGCCCCCCTTATTCTCCGACGACTCCAAGATTTCGTTGAAATCCCCAAAGCAAACCCAAGGAATATCGAAAAGCAACCCTAATCTCTTTATTAATGCCCATGTATGGAATTTTTGGTTTGATTCAGGGTGACCATACATACCCGTAATACGGCAGAGATTCCCCATCTCATTCGTCAAAAAGGCGTCAATGTGATGAGAACTGAAAGATTTAATACATAACTCACACTTTTTCCCCCAAAAAAGGGCCAGACCCCCACTGAGTCCCACCCTATTAACATGAAAACAAAAATCAAAATTGAGACTCCTTCGAATCCCTTCCAAAAGGTTGGTCTGCATTTTAGTCTCACTGACGAATAGAATATCAGGCCTATTATATTGGAGAATTTTCCGTTGATTCCTGAATATCCGAGGATTCCCCAAACCTCGGACATTCCAGTGCAAAATCTTCATACTTCTCGGCGGTGCTGCTCCACAGCCACCGCCGTTTCTTTACTTTCATCTTTTTTGTCATCACTCCCTGAGGTGAGGTAGTTTGGTTGTTATGGCTGATCTCATGTGAAGGCTTCTGAGAAAGAGATAGCGTATAATCCCTGCCCAAATCTCTACTATTATGATAGATCACACAACGTTTTTTAGCTAATGGGATTTCTTCACAAGGCTCGCCCAAACCCCTCTTAAGCCTAATCTCGTTAGCCAATTTCGTAGTCCCAACCTATTTCATGGCCTTGTGCTTCCATCTCTTGGGGCCCTTAGAAACTTGGGCCAGCTTCGGCCCAAAAGAATCCCGATCCACATCCCCTTGCTTGATAGGGTTGTCAACCATATCTAGTCTTTTAACTTCCTCAGAGCAATTGGGCATCTCCAAGTCCACAATAACTTTAGACCCGTCACTTCCATCACTTACCTTTCCCAATAAAATTTTTTAGGTTCTGCCGTATCTGTCACCAGTCATTTTCCTTTAGCTCTGCGATCCTGCTCTTCCTTTTGCATGCTAGATAAACACCTATCAGAGTAGTCACTAAGGGAAAGGTCTGAAATAACCTTGCTTGAAATGTTCATCCCTTCCTTCGGTTTCTCCCCTGAGTTCTCAGATTTGCTACTGCTACCCCTCTCAGGCCCGCCGGCATCACCATACTCTGGTATGTCATCTTTCTCCCTTTGGGGCCCCTTATTCTTGACTCCCATCTCTGAAAACTCGCCTTTTTTTTCCACCAAGTCTCGACCCCCTCAATTTATCCCCAAAATCCACTGCCTTCAACCATGGTCCGTAGGGGAGATTGCCAAGTTCATTTGCATTAACTGTATTAGTCACTCCCACTTCAGAACATTCCCTGAATGGGTGCCCAATTCTGCCACAATTATAACAAAAATTAGGGAGCTTCTCGTAAAGAATTGGAAGCATCACTCCCAGATCATTCGTATTGGCCTTGACTAGTAATCCTTTCTTCAATGGTTGTTCTATATTAACAAAAACTCTCACTCTTGCGAACTTCCCCAGACATTCTCCTATTCTGCTCTCATCCACTTCCAAAACCTTCCCAACTTTACTACCTAATCTAGTAACCGCTTCCACATGCATACACATAACCGGGATATTATGAATCTGGATCCAAAAGAAAATGTGAGTGAATTTCTGTTGTGATACCTCACCAACCCCCACTATTTCAGCAAGAACAAACAGAGAATTATCAAAATGCCATGGCTCCGAAGCCATAACCCTTCTCTTATCTACTTCCGAGGAAAAATGGAAGATAAAGATGTTATTCCCAAGGCTTTCCACAAAGACCTCTTTTATGGTTCTCCATATTTGTACAATACCCGATCTAAAAGCTTCTCTGTTGATCCCATTCGTCGACATCACCTTCCCCACCAACGAATGGCCTACAAGATCACTCCCCTTAGCCACTAAATCCTCTTCTAGCACAAACGTGTCGTTCTCCTTACCTTGGATGTTCAAAGACCCGCACAACCTAACCAGCTCTTCAGTATCCATGCCACTAGGATTTTCAGAAGGTCACAGATCCCTTCTGATTTGAAATCTTTAAAAAATTAAACTTCTTCAGACATAAAGACTGAGACCTAGGGTTAAAGAAACCTCCAATCTGCTTCTACTTTCTCTCACTAAGGAAAGAGAGAGAAAGAGAAGAAAAAAATTCCACACGTTAATGTTCTGAACACTAATTGTGTGATTTCTTTTGGTTAAGAATGGTATTGGATGGATAAAAAAGAAAATGACTTGAGCATGAAAATATGAAAGTTTTAAAAGAGATATTTTTTTCTTATTACATTGAGTAATAATTTTATGATTCTGGGTTGTCTTGAATTTTTTGAGGCTCGATGCGAGTTCTTTAAATTATGTTCATATTAATAAAAGATACAAAAAAATATATAAATAATTTAATACATTAAAAACTAAAATTTATAAGAATTTAGGGAGAAATTCTTCTATACAACAGTGGTACCACGTCACTCATGCAACAAGTCAATCATCAACTGTCACGCGTGCTAAAAATTAAAAAACAATTAAAAAATAGGTGAAGAAACTCTATATGTCATTTTTTAATTGACTTGTGATATCACGACATCCATACCACTGTTGCACCAAAAAATCTCTCGAATTTAGGACCCTAATTTTGGGGCCACCCACCACAGATCTCCATGTGTCAACTCCCATTAATAGCACAACAAATCTCCTCAAACCACAGCAGATCTCCATGTGTCAACTCTCATTTACACGATAAAATTAATAAAATTCTAAATATTTATAAGATTAATACCTATAATATATACGTATATGAAATATGGGCCATGTATTAATTTTAATATAAATTTTCTGGGATAAGTCGCGGTATTTCTCCACCCAAATACGTACACATCTTCAATTCAAACAGGCCAATGGCTACCAACGACTCATCAATTGATCCCGAATCCGGGTTCTGCCCCGAAACAAAAATCTTCCACAGCCTCCGTCCCTCCATCACATTCCCCCCCGAAACGACGCCGGTTTCGGTCACTTCTTACATCTTCTCTCTCCTCAACTCCCAGCCTCCGCCGCCCAACACTCCCGCCCTCATCGACGCCGCCACCCGCCAACGCATTCTCTATCCCGACCTCATCCTCCGCATCAAAGCCCTAGCTTTCTCCCTCAGACTGAAACGCAACCTCTCCAGAAACGACGTCGCTTTCGTCCTCTCTCCAAACTCCATTCACCTCCCCGTGCTTTACCTCTCCCTCTTATCCCTCGGCGTCGTCGTTTCACCTTCCAATCCTTCCTACACGGAACCAGAAATCCTCCGCCAAATCCGTCTATCAAAACCTGTCATCGCCTTCGCCAGTACTAGCGACACCGCTCGCAAGATCCCCGAGCTTAAATACGGCACCGTTCTGCTCAACTCGACTGAGTTCGAGTCTCTCTTCACGAGCCGACTCAGCGAGAGGGATTTAGATCGCGAGCTAGAGAGAGTTAGGGTTTTTTTATCTGATCCAGCGGCGATTTTGTACTCTTCAGGGACGACGGGGATGGTCAAAGGAGTGGTGTTGAGTCATCGAAACTTGGTTTCCACGGTGTCCGGAGGTATTGCCGTTCGTCCAGCGAGGGATACGCCGGCGATTGCTCTGTGTACGGTTCCGTGCTTTCATTCTTACGGTTTTACGTACTGTTTGAGGTCGTTGGGGATGGGTGAGTGTTTGGTGTTCATGGGGAAGTTTGAATTCGGCGCGATGCTGAGAGCTGTCGAGGAGTTTTGGGTTAGCCACGTGGTGGCTGCTCCACCGGTGGTTTTGAAGATGGCGCGTGATGGTGGCGTGATGAACGGATATGATTTGAGCTCGATTGAAGTCGTGGTATCTGGTGGGGCCCATTTGACGCTGAGTGTGATTCGGAAGTTCAAAGAGAGGTTGCCTAATGTGCACCTGGCGCAGGTTAGTACTATTTTAATTCCTCAGTCAGCTTTTTAACTTTTGTAAAAATTAAAATTTTCTAGATTAGATATGGAATATTGCTCTTTACACGTCATTCTGCGGCAGGGAAGGGTGGATTCAAAATTCTAATTTTTTTTGCGTGTTAAGGTTTTGTCTATATCAGTCGGTTCACTTCAGTTCAAGGTTATGTCCACTTTAATTTTTACTAAATTTTTGAGATATAAATTGGATCCATGATTTTATTTTAGTTCAGATAAAAGAGGGTTCAAATTCATTTCAATAAAGGACCTTAGATCTTGAATCACATTTTTTGTTTTTTGTTTTTTGTTTTTTGTTTTTTTGCAATCGTTGTAAATTCCACCGTCAAATCACTCATTTCAAACTTAAACGGAGCAGATAAAACCCCATCCGTCTCAGACTCTTACAAAAAAAACAGACATCCTGAATTATCCTGTGAATCGGATGTTTTATGTTGTAACTTGTAAGAATTACAAATGAAGGGATATGGGCTGACTGAAACAACGGCGAGAATATTTGGACCAGTGGGGCCAAAAGAATGCCAAGTAGTAGGCGCCACAGGAAAGCTTTCATCAAATTACCAGGCTAAAATTGTTGACCCAGAATCAGGAATTTTTCAGCCTCCTTGCAAGCCTGGAGAGCTTTGGGTTAGAGGACCTTCTATTATGAAGGGTAAATATTATTTCACTTGGATGAAAGATTGTTTTTTTTCTTTAACTTTCAGTTTCATTAACTTTTCTACTTATATATATATATATATATATATAGGCTATGTTGGCGATGAGGAAGCAACTACAGCTATTCTGGATTCCAATGGGTGGCTAAGAACCGGAGATCTTTGCTATATTGACAATCAAGGATTTCTGTTTTTTGTAGATAGGATTAAGGAGATGATCAAATACAAAGGCTACCAGGTTGGCTTCAGAACTTATTTAATGTTATTTTTTCTGTGACTCTGTGATATGATCATTCTTGCTTAATAATCAATACTTGCACTGTGCTAGATTGCACCAGCAGAATTGGAACACCACCTTCAGTCCCATCCAGATATTGCTGATGCCGCTGTAGTTCCGTATGTCATTTGCTTCCCTCATTCTGTTTCATTGGTTCTTTAAAGAACTATACTTGAGAAGTCTCAGTTCAATGGAATTGGCAGGTTGCTGGACGAACAAGCAGGTCAGTTACCGATGGCTTTTGTGGTGAGAAAAAGTGGAATCCTCGTTGATGAATCACAAATCCAGGATTTCATTGCCAAACAGGTATGGTTCTCTTAATTCTCTCACCTGGTGAACCAAGAACTATAGTTCTGTTCTGTTATTATTATTTTTTTTTACCTTTGTACTTGATTCTCCTGTAGGTTGCTCCATACAAGAGATTAAAACAAGTGACCTTCATTGATTCCTTGCCCAGGAATGCCACTGGTAAGGTGTTGAGAAAGGAGTTAATCAAACTTGCACAATCAAATGCCACCTCCAAGTTGTAACCTTCTATTTATTTGAATATTTCAACAAACGGGGTTCAATTAAAAAAAAAAAGAGATTTAAATATCTTAACTGAGATAAATTTAATTTAATCAATACTATAACTAATTTTAACCGTCCCATAAGCTATTGATCCTACAAAGAACATCAATTAAATAGAGACAACAAGATAGTGTTATTATTTAGTAGTAAATTTGTGGTGCGATGTAAAATAATAGATATGGTAAAAGTTGGGAGAAATGACTGGTGATTGCTAAAAGAGGAAGTAATTTCTGGAAAGGGGAACGGTGGTGGCCGCAGTGCAAGTAAGAACTTCGTTGTTTGCGGATACTGTGTATGTCTCTGGGCATACTGTGATATTTGGGAGGGCATCGTTGAGCTTCATGTCCAGTTTTGTGAGTTTCCTCACGTTGCTCACGGCTACTACCCTCTTTTCCAGTCCATATGAGATTTTTATTCCGAAATCTGCAGCTGCCTGCTTGTTGCGAAAATAAATACGCTCAAAAGTTAAAGGCAGAGGGAGAAGGAGAGGGAGAGGGAGAGGGAGAGGGAGAGGCAGTACCTTGCTAACAAATGCGAAGGAGTTGGCACTTCCAGCTTTGCCGAATGCTCCAAACATGGGCCTAGATAAAACCTGAAATATTTTTGCATCTTCAGTATACGAGGAACTAAATTTGATGAAATTTCGCAATATGGCCAAGTACTAGCAAACATGTGCAACAATTCGGTGTAGATCCTCTTCTTAAGTATATGTGATTTTGCTTAAAACTAGTTTCATATCTCAGTGTCTCATATAAAAACATCATTAAGGGACAGATTATGGTAACAGAATATTTCAAAAATTGCATCATCATTACCCATTTATAATTGAATTGGTCAAAAAAGAAGGCAAAACCAATTTTGGATGTATTAATAACAAGGCAAGCAAGTAAATCTGCAATGAAATACACATGCTTATGCAGGAATATAATCAACACTTGCCGGTTCAGGGGTGGGGATGCTTGCATTTGGATCACCCATATTAGCCCATGCAATGGCACCACCTTTGATAACCATCTCTGGTTTTGCCCCAAAGAAAGATGGTTTCCATAGAACAAGATCAGCCAACTTCCCCACCTGCAGAACCATAATTATAATTTTATCATTTACACATGATTCTTCATATCAAATTTCAAATGCCAGCAACATGTGGAAACTTGCATACCTCGACTGACCCAACGTATTGAGAAAATCCATTAGCTATAGCTGGATTTATAGTGTATTTTGCTATGTATCTTCTGATCCTAAGGTTGTCGTTGTCAGCTCCACTCGGATCAATTGATCCTCTTTGTGACTTCATCTTGTGGGCAGTTTGCCAAGTTCTGCATATCACCTAGTACAAAGAGGTTTCAACTCATCTGAGATTGGGATCAATGAAAAATCTGAGCCGTCAAAAGCAATACTGACAAGTTGGAGTATTTAAGAAAATAATGTAGATAATAAAGCAAGCATGGGAATATCAAGAACCTCTCCGATTCGACCCATTGCCTGGGAATCGGAAGATATGATGCTAATTGCCCCCATATCATGCAATATGTCTTCTGCGGCAATTGTTTCAGCTCGTATTCTTGATTCAGCAAAAGCTACATCTTCTGGAATGTCCTTGTCTAGGTGATGGCAGACCATCTGCAATTATTCAAAGCAACTAAGAATTATATATTCATGGAACATTTCATATCATTATTGGCATTGTCTTCTCATAAGTCATACCAGCATGTCAAGATGTTCATCTATAGTATTGGTGGTATATGGCCGTGTGGGGTTTGTTGACGAGGGCAGGACATTTTTGACACCGCAAACTTTGATGATATCTGGGGCATGACCACCACCTGCACCTTCACTGTCAAAGACAATATCATGTAAGAAACATAAAAAACCAGTAAAAGTAAAGGGAATTTCCATCTCACTCCCAAGCATGAACTGTACATATTACGTGCACAATATATCAAAATTTGAGCGAATACTAAGAGCTTTATATATCCCTCATGTGAAATCTCCCTCGCCGGGCATCTTGAAATAATAAATTTTGCTTTTGTGATAACAGCATTTGATGGTCTACTATGGAAACAGACCTGTGGTATGTATGGATAGTTCTTCCTTTAAATGCAGCAATTGTATGTTCCACAAATCCAGATTCATTCAAGGTGTCAGTATGGATATTAACCTGCCAAATCATCATGTAGAACTGGATGATTACCAAAAAAGGAGAAAAAGTATTTTTGTAAGATTCAGGAGGAAAAAAGAACCTGGACGTCATGTTTTTCTGCGACAGTCAAACAATTGTCTATTGCAGCTGGTGTAGTTCCCCAGTCTTCATGCAGCTTCAATCCCATTGCTCCAGCTTTAAGTATTTCATGCAGCTCATCAGGTTTGGCACTGTTCCCCTGAAGTAAACAACATTGCATAAAAAAAGAAGGGAGTGAAGGGTAATCCAATCATCTAATAAATTAACAGATGAGGTCTGCATTGAACCGGTCTGTAGAATTTGTGAAAAGGAGAAAGATCACAAGTACACGGTCTATAAACATACTTTTCCTGTGAAGCCAAAATTTAGAGGCAGGTCATCAGTTGATTGCAGCATTAACTTCATCTGTGATGGAGCTGGTGTACAAGTAGTTGCTCGTGTCCCATCAGCTGGCCCTGTTCCCCCTCCCACTAATGTTGTAATGCCTATAAAAGGGTCAAACTTTTGGGTAAAGTGTCATTATTAATCTTATAAGGATATTCAGTTAAAATGATTCTCAGGATCTATATAATTCCCAACGAGTTTGATCAACACTGATTCAAAAATAACAGAATCTAAAATGAAACTCCATGTCCCATTATTAATGCAACAATCTGCAGGATGGTCACTACAGTATAAAAATGAGTTTTTTCATGTGTTCTGGATATCACTAGAGCTCATGTGCCTTGATTGATGACTGCTACCCATTCTTTCACAGCTTCAGCGACGAGTTCAATATGTTCTTCACGATCCTATATAATATCTATGTTAAACTTAAAATATTCAAGGTGCAATCCGCTCTACTCCCAATCTCATCATTCAAGAAAGAAAGGACATGAAAGGCAACAATCCAATAATTCACAGATATCTTTGACAGTTCAGATATTTACATTAACGTAATAAAATTATATGCGTACATTGAAGTGTGTGTTATAAGAAGACAGCAGCTAAAGTATTTATAGCAATACAGCTCACCACTTGCGATTGCCTCATGTGCCAATTGAGGACATATGAAGTGCACGTGACAGTCTATGGCTCCTGCAGTTACTATAAATCCTTCTCCAGCAATAACCTCAGTGTTAGCCTGAGAAAGAATGAGCAGGTGTAAGCATGTCAGTAGTGACACATTGGCAATTGTATCTTTAACACTGCTTTCACATTCCAGAATGGAACTCACCCCAATTATCATATTAGGATGGACATCGTTCATGACATCTGGATTGCCAGCTTTTCCAAGTGCAAAAATTAGACCATCTTTGATACCGATATCTGCCTTAAAAATTCCAGTATGATCAATAATCACAGCATTTGTTATTATAGTATCCAGAGAGTCAGCAGGCTGATAGCCACATGCCTGGCCCATGCCATCTCTGATCACTTTTCCACCTCCAAATACACATTCATCACCATAAACAGCAAAATCTCTTTCAATTTCAGCATACAAGTCAGTATCTCCGAGCTGAATTTTGTCACCTGTAGTGGGGCCATACATGTTAGCATAAGCCTCCGGAGAAATAATAGTAGTGAAAGAAGGACCTTCTCCAGCTACGCCTACACTGCAAAATTAGTATGGAGGTAAGTCATCTATTATTCATGTAGACTACGATTTCTAAACTAAGAATCCGATTGATAACTAAAATAGAAGTAAAACAAGCAGCAGAAAATTGCTAAGAAGAAATTCCAAACCTAGCATTTGCTTCTTCTAGATTGCCAAATTCTCTGTTTTTTACAGCTTCCATTGCTGCTGAGCATCCCGCATCATCAGCTGGACCATCAACAATTCCATTTCCACCTCTGATCACTTTCTTACCTCCAATGCTTACAAGTTTGACAATTTTACTTTCCCCTGGCTGTCAAAGTAAAAACATTCTGGTAAAGGACTTAAAATGCACAGGATGCGTTGATTAAAGGGCTGAACTGTACAGGAATAGGTTTTATATAGTCACTAGATTACACTAAAAAATTCCATTGAAACACCAAAGATTCAATAACATGTTTAATAAACTGCAGGAGACCTCTTCTCCTAACAAAAGATTAACTAATATTATTAAATTCTCCTACATAAAATCTTAAAATCTCACTTAATGTTTTTCACAACTATGCAAACCAAATCCTTATAATTTTTGTCATGAATTTTCAATCATAAAATCTCTTTAGCGGGGTCTCCTAAATAGTGTGTCCTGTGTACCGATCACACAGTGCAGCTCATTTAAAAAGTTGAGTTGTTTGCTAGCAGGCAGCGGCCAATTTTTTTTTTTTACCATGTGAGAGCATCGACAAGGCATGTTCCTTGCTAACTAAAAACCTCTTTCGAAAGGATAATATGCATCTCTTACATCAAATAATAACACTGAATAAAGCTTTTGGAAAAGATTATATGATTACAAGATTCAACCTCGAATCGTGTAGCTGTTCCTGCTGCTATATTCAAGCGCATCCCAAATGCTTTTCTTCGATCAAAAACCAAGTAGGGGTTCACTTCAATAAAGTGATAGTGGCTGCCAACCTGGAAAAAAGGATGCTTAATGATCAATACACAGAGAATTTTTTTCAAACCAAAACAACAAACCAGATGTCGGCAGTTGTAAATGTAAGATGCTTCTTGGATGCATCTTCACAGATTGCTGAATAGAAAACTAAGCCTATATGACAAAAAAAATAAGTAGGTATAGATAGATAAACAAATTCTACAACTGGAATCTGGCCAACTTTCCCAACAGATGACCAAAAAGTATTTTAAGTAATTTTTTAACTGAAGTAAATTAAGCTTAACATTTAGACAGGAAAAAGGTACAAGTTTCATGTTTAAAAACCTAAAGGTACCAATAAATATAATGAAAACTTCATTTCAATACGTAACCAATGAGTTTGCAACTTCACAATAATGTAAAATTAATCACAAGGGATAACCCAACAAGGAATAAGTACATAAAAAGAATAGAGGCAATCAAGTAAAGGCAAACACCTGAACTGGCCTGTCTCCAGTGTTAACAACTTTGAGGATTACAACTTTCCTTCCATGATTAAGTGTAATACTCCGTCCTCCAGGGACAATCCTACCAGGAACATTATCATCTTCTATTCCAGGAAACTTGTCTAGTGCAGGCACTGCAAAATTAATGCTCTTCCATCAATTGCAGTCAGACTCTAAATGCAGCACAAATACACATTTCATTTTGTTTAACTACTAGTGGAAAACTCCGGTGCATGATCGATAAGATTATGTTTAGTATCAAATGTGTTACAGAAGTTTGAAGAATGTTCATTTACAATTGAGCATAGGCTAGGAAGTTTCAAGGAAGATGTGCTTGAATAGGCAACCAAGGTCCAATTGTATTTGGCACATGGAAGGGAGTTGCTTCCATTGGTTTTCAACCAATTAAGCTGTCCTAGATGATGAGCATCACAATTTCTTTTGTCCAACTATCCAGAGATTTTCTAGATCATTCCTCAAATTCTCAAAAGTCTTCCCGGAAATAACATATGGCTGTAATTAGGATTGACATACCACAGCTCCTTACAAGTCAAACCATTTAAAATGACAAAAATAGATATGGAAACAGTAAGGAGGGGAAAGAAAACAATGATGTGCAGTGTTTGCTAATAGTTGCAAAAAGGGAAAAGCAAACTTAACTTAATGCCTAGCAAATATAGGTTATAAGCTACATAAATCCAACTCATTAATGGACACAAATCACCTTCAATGAAGCTAAGATGTTTGTGCTGACAAGGTGAGTTCACGAGTACCAATTACAGATCCTAAACAAGAGGTCATTGAGGAATTCTCCAATTACAAACCGAGGCAAGTCCTCACCTGGCAGAAAAGAACCATGCAAAGCAAGCTCCAGATTTCCATTTTCACTTGCTACTGGATCATGTATGGTGATTAACTTTGTCCCATCAGGAAATGTGCCTTCAACCTGCATCCATATTTTCTTAATAAATGAAATAAAAAGCTCAATCTTTTTTTAGCTTGATCTCCCCATCCATATAAGCGGAGTTCGAATGTTGGACCTCTTGTACCACCCCCAAGAGGTTTTACCAGTTAAACTAACTAGAACCCACAAGTACAAAGCCCAAATTGTTTACCGGAATCAATAATCCAATCTATTTCAAACTCTACGAAGCATAAAAAACTATTTTTTAAAGAATTAGTAGCTATTATGTATTAAACAAATTGTTACTCATAACTCGATCTACACTGATAAAACAATAATTCATAAAGCAGCTTTGTTCTTAACTAATGATTTGGAAATGCTTAATACCTGGACAGTATCCAAAAGATGCGGCACAGCTGGCAGAACTTGCCTTCTGTTAACAGAAAAAGAAAACTTTAAGACCTTAAATTACAAACTATGATTGCAGCTCAGTATGTTTTATAAAAAGCACTTTTGAGTAAAACTGTAAAAGTACTTTTCAAGATTGCGCTTATCAAATGTTTCTTCATAAAAGTACTCAAACTACATTGTTGAATTCAAATAATGTTTTAACTAAACACTGAAAAATATAATAAAAACGTTGTTAATTATTTGGAAAAAAAAAAAAAAAAAACAGAATTGAAATAATACCTTCCTAAAACTTGCTTTCCAATATCCATCAACTCAGCAACAGTCTTATCACCATCGCGAACAAACTCCAAAATCTATGGAGTAAATAGATATCATCACAAAATTACGATCATATATATATATATATTTAAAAAAAGAGAGAAATTAAACTACTAATAATTTGGAGAGAAAACTGAAAAAGTACCTGAGTAGCTATAAGTGCGACAGCTTCAGTGTAATTAAGTCTTAAGCCACGCGCCAATCGTTTCTGTGCAAGGTACCCTGCATTATGCAGTCCTAACTTCTCCGATTCTCTCGGAGTCAACTTCATTTTTCAAATTTTCAACTTTTTTATGCCAAAGAAATCACCTCCTAATCGAAAACAGAATTCAATGTTCATATTAAAACATTCAAGATCTAATAATCCATTAAGCACAGTTTAGTGATCGGACGATTAAATGTCGATGTATTTCAGAAATTAAAGACACCGAATTTTGTAATTTTTTAAATAAAAATGACGATCAATCAGATCGGAGCTTTTAGACAGTACTCACCTGGTGGCAGCAACGCCGTCCATCGGATAACGATGACGGAACTTGAATTCCGGAGCAGCGGCGAGCTTTCTGAGTTCAAGCAAGGCGCTGTTTGATATGCTTGTACTTTTGTGCTAAAAGATATTGTACTTTATTTATTTATTTATTCGAAAAGAAAATTTTAATTATATCATTCAGTATTAATTACCTAGGAGATGCCGAGCGTGAGCCCATTTGGAGGCTTTCAGGTGGGGACCATCGTTATTTTAAGGATAAAATCTCCAGTTGCTGACGTCAGCTAAGCATATTCAATCTACTCATAAACTACAATCAAGTGTCATTAGGAAACCACAAAGTTTAACAATAAATTAAAATGCAAGTGCTCACAAAAATTTTAGTCCGAATGGCGACGTGATAGTAAAATTGTGTTTTCCTGTGATCCTCGAATTGAATCCTGAATTTATCTATATTTTTTTTTAATCATTAGAAATTCCGCCGTTAAATCATTCATTATAAATTTAAACAGAGTAAGTAAAACCTTCAACTGTCTTAGATTCTTACGAGAAATGTATTTTTTGGATTCGAACCCTGAATCTGAAGATTATATCATGATTCTTACACCATAAAATCACGCCTCTTAGAGACAGACTTACTATAATACATAAATGGTTTTTGAATACTTGTTTACATGTGCACTTGAAAACACAAATCAACAATCAACTCTTGCTTGAGCACCGGGTCCATTACCAATGTGTCAAATGTTTGATGGATACAGCTCAAGGTTGATAGAATCTGCACTGCCAAGTGAACATAACTTGACCACCTTTACTGATGATGTTGAGGGCATGTTTGTAAAAGAAAAACATGTTTGATTTAGGGAAGCTACTTTCCCTTTGTATAAGCCATTTAACCAAAAAGGTAGAAAATTACGAGCTTTCCTCAACAATTTTCAAGCCTTGCCAATCATGCACAGTACATAAAAAAAAATGTCTCTTGAAAGTGAAGTGATTTTATGAGATCCCTTTCTCACGGAGGTGTTCGAGGGCTGCTCTCATAAACAGTCCTGCATGATCTTGCCTCCCGCATAGAACCTCATTCACGTGGGCGTGATTGTTGGGCATGCACGACTGAAATCTAGTCGCTTATGGGGCTGTATCGATTTTTCTATAAATCGTGCATGCCTTTTACGTGGTTGTTAGGAAGGAGGATCGCCTAAAAACACCTTCATAAAAGGCCGACCTTTATGAAGGTTCTTTTTTGCACTCCCTTCCTATTATGCCATTTGTCCACATTGGGATCTCGACGAAGGCGCTTATGGCTGCTTTCCTAAAGGTCCCGCCCTCACCCACGTGAGCGACTGTTATTGGGCATGTGCCGACTCTCACTATGGCTCCTCGGAGCTTTAGGAATATTGAGTGGCATATGAGCTTTTATGGTGACTCGAACCAAGGACCTCAAAGCCCTTTATATGGTTCTTAAGTCACCATATGGTTCCACCAGGCTCACCCACGTGAGTGACTGTTATTGGGCATGTGCCGACTCTCATCATGGCTCCTCGGAGCTTTAGGAATATTGAGTGGCATATAGGCCCTTAGTGAGACTCATACCAAGGACTTGAAAGTCCATATAAAGTTCTTAACCTCACATATGGTACCACCTGCCCCTATATGTCACTCAATATTTCTAAAGCTTCGATGAGTCACGGTGAGAATCGAACATGTCCAATAACCGCCACTCACGTGATTGAGGCTCCCTAAGGGGACAAAATCATACGGGGCCGTCTAGAGAACAGTCATGAGTGTCTCCACCGAGATCCCAAAACGGATAAATGACCTCATAAAAAGGGGTGTAAAAAAACAACTTAAGAAAGGAACATGTGAATTGCACGGTAGAATGAGCTGTGTGTTTCTTGAGCAATTCTCAGTGAATTATGAGAGCAATTAAACATTGCTTTTTAAAATTTCAATTCAACAGTCTAATCTTGTTTTCAGTTTTTAATTTGGACCTGCTGCTTTCAGTTTTTTACTTGGTCATGATATTTTTCAGGGTTTGTATCCTCTGTTATATCTTTTAATTGTCAGTCCGCAAGTTAATTGAGAATTTGAGATACAATTTTATATTATTTTTATCAAATTTTTAGATTATCTATGCGGTTATATTATTGCAATTGTGCTGATAACCTAAAATCTGAATCTTTATTTACAAGGCACATGAAAGAGTTGCTAAAAAAAACAAGGAGATGACAGTAATATTTCATATTGCTTCACAGAAATTAGACAAATTTGACATTGATATGATTCTTGCCAAAAATGGCTTGCCTGGTCACAAGTCTGATCCCTCTAACCCACAACTGAGCCATTTCAAGCCCACCCTGGCACACAAAATGCACCTCCTTGTTCCTTGTAGTCACAACATGGAACATTCCTGGTTCTTCAACGTCCAATTTCCTCCGGCGGTTCCATTGAAACTTTTCACTAGGTCCAACCTCAGCCCCTCTGCATACAACATTTCTCTTACTCGACTTCCCCCATCGCAAAATGCCAGCAGACTCCACCATTTTTAGTAGCTTAACATGGGGTGATCCTTTGCCACACTTTGTGTGCTTCTTTACATAAGTGCCGTCCAACACAAGAGTTATAGCAAGCTCATCTAATATCACATGCTCAGCTTCATTTCCATTACCATTTTTCCTTGCAAGTGACAGTGCTGTCTCATTTCTTGCATTCTGAATGTCACATTTTGATCCATTTGAAATTAAGAGTCCACACACTCTGCCATGGCCTCCCCTTGCTGCTAACATGAGTGGGGTGTATCCATCAACGTCTGAAGCATTAACATCGTATCCTCTGCTAATCAGCGTTTGAACGAAGTCAAAATCTCCACGTTTAGCTGCACGATGTAGAGCACAAAACCCCGCAGAACCCTTTTGACCCTTGTCCAGTGCATATTCGAGCATTACTTGTTCAAGAACTTCACTGTTTTGGTTTAACTCTGACAAGGTGATTGCTGTCTCACCATACTTGTTTTGCAGCTTTATGTTTGCACCAGCATGAAGGAGCAACCTGAAGGCCTCTACATGGCCAGCTGCTGCAGCTATCATGGCAGCTGAAAATCCATCATTATCTTGTTCATCGAGATCAATTTCTGCCAGTTCAATGAGTTTTTTCAAGGCCTCCACATCATTTGCTTGAGTCACAAACATCAAAGGAGAAAATCTCGAAGCATTACTCGATTGAACAATCTTCCCTGATCGAATTGAATCAACCACTGCTTGTTGAAAGCCAAAAGTCCATCTGCTTGACTTTGCAATTGCGTTTGCACACTGACCAGCGGAATTGACCAATCCTAAATCAGCCCCTCCTGAGGCCAGAACTTTAAGGCACTCCTCATGCTTATATCTTGCAGAAATCATTGCTGCAGTTTCTCCAGTTGCTGTTCGGGAATTAATATTGCAGCTAGCATTGATCAGGCATTGAAGAACTTTAGCAAATCCAAGTCTTGCAGCTAATTGAATGGGACGCAACTCTGTTTTCGAAGATGTTTTCACTGGAAATTCTTTATCAACAGCACAATTTAGCAGCACTTCTACAGCTCTTGCATTATTACAAAGGATTGCATGGTGGATGAGAGTCCTTCCATGGTGAAGGTCATTAGGGGAAAGGTGTTGGAATAGCAAACGTAAAATAGCACCACTGCCCTCGAAATATTCAACAGCACACCAGGTGATGCAGTAAGCCTCAGCTAGTCCTGCACCCACCCGAAATTCTTCTCCTGTATCCATGTCCCACGACCAAGCTCCCAATCTCACCTTGATGTCCGTCTTCACCCCAGCCTGTTACCAAGTGTCCAAATGTCAACAAAAATGTTCAGCTAGATTACAGCCAAATAATTCTGCTACTCTAAAGGACATATCTTTCATAGGGACAACGGTAACTGATTGTCAAGATGCTTACCTGCAATAGCAATCTAACAACCGAGATCTGTCTACTAACAACGGCTGCAGCTAGCGCGTTACAGTCAAAATTTGCATGCAAAGCTGGCTTGGAAGATCTAAGCAGCACCCTATCAATTGCATTGGCATCTACACCACACTGTCAGCAATCAAATGCATCAGTGTGATTTTCAATTACATCAACTCCAGACACATGATTATATGGTATCTTCAAGCGTTTACCTTTACGAGTGTGTCAACTACATTGACAAATCCTCTGCAGCAAGCAGAGACAAGAGCGTGCACTGCAACTTGTGGCCGGATTAAGTCACTAGCCATCAGCAGCTCGGCTGGCCTAGCCTGCCCCAAGTAGCTCGCCTCCAACAAAGCCTCCTCACATGCCTCCTGGCACGCACCTGCTTTGATAAGAACATCCAATATCTCCAAATGACCCTCCCTCACTGCTGCAGTTGTTGCATAACCTCGGAATAGCTTCTGATTCACAATGGCACCAACACTCTGTCACATTAACATAACAACAAATGTTAGTAATATAACGAGGGTTTGAATCCAGTGCTGAATTGTGTTATGTTTTTTTATAATATTCCGTACATCGTATTTTAATAATAATGTAAGATTAAAATTCATTTGCATTTAAATTATTATCTAAAATCATAATTTATATCTGCTGAAAAAATTTTCTATGATAAATTCTCAGAAAAATTCTACAATGTAAAGTAGTACCCCATCAATCATACAGTAACTAAATAATAACCTTTCAGGTGTATTAAATAATAAAGAATAACTGATAGAGCAATTATATACTTACACACATTTATCCCTAAAGTTTTCTCAATTCTCTCACTGTAGCTAAAGTGAGAAAGTTGGGAAAATTTTAGGGATAAATATGTGTAAATATATCATTTTTGTAAATGATAGTAGCCCTCATACCAAAAAATTACTCAAAATCTAGTAGTACAAAAAACCCCATCAATTGCAACATGTGGAAGAATCAATTAGGTGAAAATAAAGCCAAGAAAAAAAAACTCTGCTTTGATCTATAGTCAGTAAGATACGAAAATCTGCAGCGTCACGTAACTTCTGTGGTGGTCAGTCAGGTTATCTGTCAGGAATACACTGTCGTACAAACTTGTATAAAAGATCATAATATCTATGATAAAAAATTAATTACCATTTATATACAACAATTATGTAATAATATTTCCAAATATATTTTCAGAATCAGATATCACATATTAGTGATAAATGATCACTAAATGATAAGATTAAACCGCAGATATAAATCATTAACTCTCTGATTCATCAGAAGTAAATTAAAAAACGGCCAGCCGATGAGCCAAAAATGGAAAGGACGAGGAAATTATAATTTTTCCACCCAATAGTTCTCATTTTCATATTTATTTTAAAAAGTGATTCATTTTTCTATGAGATAAAATAAATAAATAAATATATATATATAAATTATCTATTTTAATTAAGAAAAACTATCTCCTATAAAAATGAAAAATGAACATATTTAAAATTTCAAATAAAAAACGGTTTCAAACTTTTCATCACAAATTATAAAAATGATAATTTTCCAAAAAAAATGTCTTTGTAATATACTTACCAATAGCTTCCTGACAAGTGTCAAGTTTCCGGCATGAGCAGCGAGGAACAAAGCGGTGACATCAGTCTTGAACTCCTCGTACTCGACACGAACTTCATGAGCGTGCTCATCGTGCAAGACAAGCTCAGTCTTCTTAGCTCTCAAGCTCACCGTTCCGATGAAGTTAACGTCGACACAAGGATCAGCTATACATTCGTAAGATCGCTTGACGTCGTTAACATGCGCCGCGTCAACGAGGCGTTGTGAGACCTCCGCTTTGTAATCCACCGGGAACACCTGCTGTTTCCCGGTGAGAAACCCCGCGCCGGCAGAGTTGCCGAACATCATCATCTTTTTTCTTTTTTTCTTTTTTTTTTTTAAAGAGGATTGTGGAGACGGGAACACGAGTTGTGTTGTGCTTCTGATTATGTTTTTTTTTTTTTTTTTTTAACGAGAGGCTTTGAAATGCCTTCGTTTTGTTGTATTTAACGTATGATGTGGTGAGGAGTGAGAGAAGAGGCATGAGAGAGAAGCGACTCAAGGGAGTCAAGGTCTCTCTCTCTCTCTCTTTTTTTTTTAAAACAATTTTAAGGGATATTTTTTAATAATATTTTAGTGATATTTTTATTTTAAACGTTTATATATTTTGGAAAGAAAATATAATATATATGACTACAGATTAGGGGTGACAATTTGAGTCAAGATTCGTTTATCTGTTCGATTCGATTCGCTTTAAAGCGAATACGGGTTTGAAAAATGGATTCGTTTAATAAATGAGTCAATTCGATTTGATTCGTTTATTAAACGAATCGAATACGAATTTAAGCTCATGTATTCGTTTATTCGTTTAGGATTCGTTTTATTATTTTTATTTATTAGTTTTTGTTAATTTTCAATTAAGATTCGAGAAATTAGAGCTAGTTATCATAGAAAAAGTAATATTTTCAATATTTGATGAGATATTTTTAGTAAATATATTAATTACATATTTCATATGTATATATTTATGAAGAATTAATGTAAATCAAGTATGTTTAATTATTTTATTAAATAATATCATTGACTAAACGAATAAACAATATTCGTATTCGATTCGTTTAATAAACGAATCGAATACGAATTCGGATATTATGATTCGTTTAATAAACGAATCGAATACGAATCCATCATATTTTGATTTGATTCGTTGATTCGTTTTGCCACCCCTACTGCAGACTAGACCCGGCCAAGGTTCCGGTTCGGAACCGGAACCGAACCGGTTCCGGAACCTGACCGGTTCGGTTAGGGTTCTTACCCTTACCGAACCGGTTGAACCGAAAGTAAAAAAAAAAAAAAAAAAAAAAATATTTTCTTGGAACCATAAGATTCCACAAGTACATCTCAATTTTTTTTATTAATAATAATGACTTAATGAGGTTTAAAATTACAATACTAAAACATGAATGTCCATATCCTTTTTATAACCAACTCTTGGTTATTGACTTCTTTATATAAGCAATGTGGGACACAATAGCCAAGTAACAAATATCCCACATCGCTTATATAAAGAAAACAATAGCTAATAGTTGGCTATAAAAAAGATTATATGTTAAAAGAATTTTATAAAAAAATGATTCTATAAAAATGATGTGATAGTATGAAAAAACATTACGATTATAGAATTTTTTCAATTTTTTAAAATTTATTATTTAAAAAAAACAAAAAAAACCGCCCCAAACTGCAGACCCGGGAATCCAGGACCGATGCCTACACCTCCGACAAGACCGACGCCGACGCCGACGCCGCAGCCAAGCCCGGTACCAAAAGCGGGACCCACTTTGCCAAAGTCA
Organism: Zanthoxylum bungeanum; assembly: GCA_019454045.1. Taxonomy (NCBI): domain Eukaryota; kingdom Viridiplantae; phylum Streptophyta; class Magnoliopsida; order Sapindales; family Rutaceae; genus Zanthoxylum; species Zanthoxylum bungeanum. The sequence continues at coordinate 717,643 of SKCR01053850.1, forward strand.
CTGAGTTTGATTTCCGGAAGCTTCCAGATCAAGCCCCTCTCGTCGGCGTCTCTTCTGCCGTTGCCGCTCATCTTTACTTTCTTCACAATTTTGGCGTCTCTGGAGTAATGAGAGACAGAGACGGGGTTAATTAAATAAAGTATTAGTAATTTCAATTTCAAGAGAGTCCGGCTATTTGTATCCGCGATTGGATTTATCTACTCCCTCTCCTTTTTGGTCTCATATTTCAAATATTAAAAATTAAATTTCAAACCGAACCGGAACCGACCGGTTCGGTTTACGGTTCCGGTTCCACTTAAGTGTGGAACTGGAACCGAACCGGAATTAACCGGTTCGGTTCCGGTTCCACACTTGTGGAACCGGGAACCGGCCGGTTCGGTTCGGTTCCGAACCGGAACCGAACCGGCGGCCAGGTCTACTGCAGACAACATAAAGAAAAAATGTCTTCCATTTTTTTTCCAATCATTATCTTTTATTGATATTATATAAAAATATAAATGATTGAAATTTGAATTATATGATATATATCACTATATAATACCAAACAGAGACAATAAATGAAAAAAATATCATAATTGTTTGCCAAAGTACATCTTCTCATCCGGTAAATTTTTATAATCTGCATCAAAATTTTGCTTTGAATTTTTATAAATTGTTATTGATATTTATCTAAGGAGGATTTATATATAAATAATTTTAAAAGTATATTGGTGAATGTGTGTTTATGCAAATCCTCTTTCTACGAGTTCATTCAATTATCCGTTTTTGGCTCTCGACGGAAGTGTTCAGGGACTACTCACCGGACGGTCCCGCACGATTTTGAGGTGCTTGACTTGGTGGTATTATATATGAGACTAAGAACTTTATAAAGACTTTGAGGTCATTGGTTCGAGCCTCACCAATGGCTTATATGCCACTCAATATTCATAAAATTCCAAGTAGCTACGGTGAGAGTCAGAACATACCTAATAATTGTAACTCACGTAGGTTAGGTTTCCTATAAAGACAAAATCATGAGGGACCATTCAGAGAGTAGTCCCGAACATCTCTGTTGAGATCTCAATAAATGACCTCATAAGAATATGGTGCAAAAAAAACACATCCAATTGATAATAACAAACTGTTATTGATAGTTATGAGATAAAGATTTTTATATAATTAAATTTAACATTACATTGTTAATAAATTATAAAAAATTTATACCGACGGGATCCAAATTCATAATCTATACTAAGTTACTAACATAATTGTTGGGTTCATCAGCCTTAATAGGAATTTAAAATTGAACTTGAATAAGATTAATTTCCTGTTTAGGTGAATAAATTTATCAAATAAATACAATATTCATTTTTTTAACATTACCAAATCCAATTAAATAAACTTATTTAATAATGATTTAGCATCAAAAAAAAAAAAGATTTAACATTACCAAATCCATTAAATGGAGAGTTGGCGAATCCTAGAGATCAATTTACTTCGGCATTGTGTTGTCCATATTTGAAATATAAAAAAAATTACACAAGTATCCAGTGAGATAAATTTGTAATTATTTTTCAGCCGGATTTGGCCTGCATTTTTTAAATAAGCTACTCTCTCTCTGGGAATTAACAACACAATTGAATTAACACCCAAAAAAAATATGATATTTTTAGAGCAACCCATTAATTTGATATACAAGAAGTAGATAGACGTTGGATGGCCAGCAATTTCCAAGTTTCTCACGTTTGGTTTTTCCTTAGCTTCAATTGTCTTTCATGCACAAGAGTTTAAGACAAATGTTTAAGAAATCATCAGCTGATCAACCAACAAAATCTCAGATATTTTTTTAAATAATATGGTAGAAAGTGACTTGATTTTACTATTATGTAAATAAATTAACTAGGTGTTAAAGGAGGGGATTGTAAACTCGCGAAACATCACGGAGTGGGAGGATATAAATAAATTGGAGAGTGATTTGACGATAAGATTTCCAACGTTTAAAAAAAAAATGGAGTGTGTGGTGAGCAGTACACATTAATATTTTGGGATATTAAAAAAATCGGATATTAATACAATAAAACAAACCTTACAGTCGTATGATGGATGTAAACACATTATTGAACTACTTAAATTTGTGTTTCTCTTTTTATTCTCTCTTTATAATTCATTCACAAGCTGTGAAATTTCAAATCATAATAGTTATTATTATGTACTTTTACATGAAAATGACCAAATATTCGATTATGGGTATTTTGACAATTGATGCTTCTTTTTCAATTATAATTATCCCTTAACGGTGTGATTTGATGGTGCAGAGTTCATGATCTGATCTTGAGGTGTTCGAATTCAGGAGATGTATTTCTTGTAAGAGCCTAGAACAGTCGGAGATTTTACCTACTCAGTTTAAACCCGAATCGGATTATTTAACAACAAAATTTCCAACATTTTCAAAAAAAAAAAAAAAATCTCTTAACCAAAATTTCACTATGATCTCTTTTGCATTAGTTTATTTAGTGCTTTATATTATTACACATGTAAGAAAGAGCAAGTAGGAACCTCCATCTATTAAGAAATATATAGACAATAAAAAAGTCTGAAAATGAATTGAGAGCCTTGGCCGAATATGGATCCCAAATAATTTCACTTCCCATTGTCTTATACAAATGTAACAATGAAGCCACTTGGTGACCAAAATAGTTGATTGGAATATTGGACCCCCTCAAATTTGGAAGCTATCCGCAGGCATATAAAATACAAAACAGGTGGGCAAAAGCACATAGTGTTTTGTCAATGAGCTCTAATGAACATGGCAAAGACATTTCATGTATTTTGATTATTATTGGTGTCATTCTTCTTATAATTTTTTTTTTTGAATTATTACAAACTACATATATTACAATATGCTATCAATTGGGATTCTAGATACATACAATTATAGCACTGCCAGAAATCAACCGAGACGTAGCTCGAGACTTACAAATTCTAAATCAACCAAGATACAGCTTGGGAATCAACTCCCATATATGATAATTTTTTCCTCCTAAAGAGGAAGGTTTTGAGTCCCCACTACTTTTGTGGGGACTCGAACCGACATGGGTTACCAATGAGCCTGGCCATTCTTCTTATAATTAGATGGATCATACATGCATGTACTTAATTTCTTCAAGGAACAGAGCTTGCTATCTAAATACCAACTCATTTAATGGAATTATTTGTCTCAGAAATAGATATAGGAAAATGAAATAGCATAAGCTTTTATTTTTGTTCTGCCATGTTCTTGATATGTATATATAAGAGTGGGTAGATATGTCCCGACCCGAATCTCATCCCAATAACCGATGGGGTTAAGGTGGGATTCTGATCCCCATTCAAAATAAAAATTATACGATTAGTAAATGGACCGGATTTTCATATGCCTAATCATAATTTAAGTGATGTTTATTTAAGTTTGGGTTCGAAAAGATATAATAAAAACATTAATTTAAAATTTAAAAAATTGAGCTTTTCCAAATTTTAAAAAGATAATAAATAACATTAGAATTTTGGCTGAGTTTTGGGAACTATCACTCTTCAGTTGGTGCCTGTTTTCGTTGGTAAAATTTTTGTGTTGGGCTGGGCTGAATAAAGAGAGGACTCTTTAACGGGCCGAACCAATTTCTAACAAAAGTCCAGACCAGATATATACGGCCACATGTCATTAGGGTGGCAAAACGAATCAACGAATCGAATTTGTATCGAATCCTAAACGAATCGAATCAAAATGTGATAGATTCGTATTCGATTCGTTTATTAAACGAATCATAATATCAGGATTCGTATTCGATTAGTTTATTAAACGAATCGAATACGAATATTCGTTTATTCGTTTAGTCAATTGTATTATTTAATAAAACAATTTACCACACTTGATTTAAATTAATTCTTCATATATATACATATATATGAATCATAAACAAATAAACGAATCAATGAGCTTAAATTCGTATTCGATTCGTTTAATAAACGAATCGAATCGAATTGACCCATTTATTAAACGAATTCATTTTTTTAAAATCGTATTCGCTTTAAAGCGAATCGAATCGAACGAATAAATGAATCCTGACCCAAATTACCACCCCTACATGTCATAACTCTACTAACACAAACAGAGTAACACGTATCACCCAAAATCATCACAAACAAGCAGGATAAAAATTTATATAACACCGCTTCTAGACCATCCAATTAATAAATTATACCTATTTTAAATAAAAGAAAAATTTATATAAAACCGTCCTTATAAAAATATTCAATTAATAAATTACATATATTTTAGTTAATTTATAAATAAAATAATTAAAACACGTAATGATGCACCATCCCTATATAATTTTTTTGCGGAATGAGCGAGGTCTCTCTGATGTACACAACCAATAAATCTCCACCGTCCACTTCAAAATTAAAAGTGATGCCGAGCGTAGGAAACTATTGCCACCTTCAAATCTTCACTCCATTTCTCCTCTTTCATTTATCGACTTTGGGCTTTAGCTATAAATCGCTACCGATTCTTCAACGACGTTTCATGCTATGGTACGCCGTTAATTCTATCTCTTCACTTATGATCTCACTTCAGCTTACGTTTAGATGTTTTACAGTCTTAGGGTTTTGATTTGGTCCACACGATATAATTTTTTTTTTCAATTATGTGATTATCAATTAGGATACCGAATGATCGTGAATAGCTATGTTGGAATTAGATCTAATGTGGCTTTATGTTTGAAATTCAGAGCTAATAAAAAAGAATTCTTATTTTGACTATTCTTTTGAATTTTAATTTGATTTCCGAATTGAGAAACTTAGGTTACCCAAATTTTATTTTCGACTTATGCTGAATTTGAGAATTTTCAACTTTGTGGCTGGTTAAATTAATTTTAATGGGAGTCGAAATGAATGGCCAACAAACATAACTCGACAGCTTTTATCAAAATCAGCATTTTCTAGCTAATTGTACTGGAATCATAAACTTTAAACATGTGAGGGTGTTAAAAAACTTAATCTTAGGACTGTTGTGAAAATAATCTATTTTTATATTTATTTGCAGTGTCTTTAAAATGTAATTTTCATTTTAAAATGCTTTTTCTGCTTCTATTTGGTTATTAGATTTTGTCATGCTCCTACAGCCCTTGTGGTTTATGGGTGTTATTGTTGCAGTTATGTTTGCAATATTCAAGTGATTATAAAATGGAACTGTTGAGCTTGTTTAATAATATTGAATAAATAATTTGAATTCTCAGTGCTTTTGAGTTCTGGCCGGTAAGTCTTAGTTGTCTTCAGGAACTATTTTGTTTTCAGATATGCGGTGTCATACCCTCATTGTCTATTTGTCTTGGCAGTCTATTTATTTTTTGTTCTTGAAATTTTGGGCATCTTATGGTGGCTATAATTGATTAGTTACAAAAAAATGCTTTATAGAATGCATATAATTGATTTAGCAAGTACGTGTTGTATTGCAATTCATGTAGCTGTTCCTCTTTATGCCACTGTATATAATTTTTTGGACAACTATTTTTGTACCACCATATTAATCTTTCTATTGTGGGAATAGGCACCTACGAAGGGCCTTTTTTCCCTACAAAGATCAGCATTGGTTAGGCGTTACGGTGAGAGGTGGGGTCTAGGCTTAAGATCATTTAGCACTCAAGGTTCATCAACCTCTAGTACTCCACAGCCTCCCCCTCCTCCCCCACCTCCAGAGAAAACCCATTTTGGTGGACTGAAAGATGAAGACAGGATTTTCACCAACTTATATGGGATGCATGACCCTTTTCTCAAAGGTGCCATGAAACGAGGTGATTGGTACAGAACTAAAGACTTGGTACTCAAGGGTACAGATTGGATTGTCAATGAAGTCAAAAAGTCTGGTCTCCGTGGACGTGGTGGTGCTGGTTTTCCATCTGGCCTCAAGTGGTCCTTCATGCCAAAGGTATCTGATGGCCGTCCTTCTTATCTTGTTGTCAATGCTGATGAAAGTGAACCTGGAACCTGTAAAGACAGGGAAATCATGAGGCATGATCCACACAAGTTGCTAGAGGGCTGCTTGATCGCTGGTGTAGGAATGAGGGCTTCTGCTGCTTACATCTACATAAGGGGTGAATATGTAAATGAACGTAAAAACCTCGAAAGAGCGAGGCAAGAAGCATACGCAGCTGGACTCTTGGGCAAGAATGCCTGTGGATCTGGTTATGATTTTGATGTTCATATCCACTATGGTGCTGGTGCTTATATTTGTGGTGAAGAGACAGCTCTTTTGGAAAGCCTTGAAGGTAAGCAGGGGAAACCAAGATTGAAGCCTCCTTTCCCTGCTAATGCAGGTTTATATGGTTGTCCCACCACTGTTACAAATGTGGAAACTGTGGCTGTTTCTCCCACCATTTTAAGGCGTGGACCGGATTGGTTTGCCAGTTTTGGCAGGAAGAACAATGCTGGTACAAAATTGTATTGTGTTTCTGGTCATGTGAACAAGCCTTGCACAGTTGAAGAGGAGATGAGTATTCCCCTCAAGGAATTGATAGAGAGGCACTGTGGTGGTGTTCGAGGTGGTTGGGACAATTTACTTGCAGTAATACCAGGAGGTTCATCAGTTCCACTGATTACCAAACAGATATGTGATGATGTGCTGATGGATTACGATGCTCTCAAGGCTGTTCAGTCAGGATTGGGGACTGCTGCTGTGATTGTCATGGACAAATCGACTGATGTTGTGGATGCAATTGCGAGGCTCTCATACTTTTACAAACATGAAAGCTGCGGCCAGTGCACTCCGTGTAGGGAGGGAACTGGATGGCTTTGGATGATCATGGAGAGATTGAAGGTCGGAGATGCAAAGCTGGAGGAGATTGATATGCTTCACGAGGTGACTAAGCAGATTGAGGGGCACACAATTTGTGCATTGGGTGATGCTGCTGCTTGGCCCGTGCAGGGTCTCATACGACATTTTAGGCCTGAGCTGGAGAGAAGAATTAAAGAGCGTGCTGAGAGGGAGTTGCTGGAGGCCACTGCTTAAGTGTTTCTACTCAGGTGCTTATTGAATCTTTTCTGCTAACATTACTTGAGTGGACATTTTTCCCAAGAATAAAGTACCTTGAACCTGTGTGTTTTGGTAACATTACTTAAGTGGACACGCTTTCCCCAAGAATAAAGTATCTTGATTTTGTGTGTTTTGTGTTTGGAAATATCATCTGGTTATTTGTGCAATTGCATGTTTGAGGCCATTCTTTTTGTTGCATTATCTATCAGATTGATCAATGGTTCTGTTTTTCTTTGGTTGTAATATGCTTGTTCACAGTCACATAATGGTATAACCACATAAGCATAAAAAAGACATATGGAGGAATTGCCAAGAATTACCTTATTTGTTCAAATAAATTGGCAGTCATTTCAGCAATGTATTATGTTTTGTTTTGCCCTGGCATGTTAGGCATCTGGACCGGTGCTCCAGTTTTTCGGATGCCTTCAGGGTGAATAGATCACAGCATCTGTAACGACATGCGTGTAAATCGTATGTTTCATGTTTTTAAATTTCATGTTTTATGTTTGCTTGCTTTTGGAAACGACCGTGTAATGGTGGATGCCACATTGAATAATTGTTCGAATCATTGTGTCTGTTATTTCTCACTTTGTCTCACCTCCACTTTGGCAGAGAGCGAACATTAATACAATAATGAATTTTCTTGTGCTATGTAGGTAATTTTTCTTATAATGGTGGGATATTGTCGAATAAAACTGAAGAGAGTATCCCAGAAATAAGGAGGGGAGGTGATTCATGCATCTGCAGGTGCTTTTAGAATTTCTGTTGTTTTTAAGTTGTATGAATTACGAAATGTCCTCTGTATCTGGGGCATGGATACTTTCAAAAGTTGTCTCATGTATTGTTGAACTTGTCATTTTGGCTCATTCGAGGAACTTTGTTAATAAATTTGATAGGATTTGCGACAGAATGATATGACTTGCATCATAGTTGTCAAAGGCGCGCCTCAGGCTCAGGCTCAGACCACTGCGCCTCATGAAGGGTCAGGCCAGGCAACCTTCATCAGGCGCGCGCCTAGGCACAAAGGCACACGCCTTTTAGATGCGCCTAGGTGCGCCTAAGCACGCCTCATAAAAGTGTGAGAAAATCTCAATCCACATTGACTCACCCAACCCGAAATCAAATTGTATAACATTTATGTAATAAATTAAAATATGTTTTGGAGTTGACTTTAAATTTTGATATAACAAATTAATTTGTATTATCAGTATTTGTATTATTATAATTATTTTTTGTATATTTTCAATGATTTCTCTTTATTTTAGTTGACTAAATACTTATATATATTTTTTAAGATTTGCGCCTCACTTTCATCAGGCGCGCGCCTTGCGCCTTGAGGCGTGCGCCTAGGCCCCAGGACCCTTTGCGCCTTGCGCCTTTAACAACACTGACTTGCATTCACATTATTGAACATTTTAAGTTTCGGTAGTCGGTCCATGTGCCCTTTTATTTCACTTGAGAGCAGGAAAGTGACATTGATCTTCAAGGTTGAGGGCAAAGTCAGCCTTAGCAGCCATAGTTGTCGGGTGCTGATTTTGCATTGCCCCAAAGTTCAGTTTCTGTTTTGGTTTTGAACAGTTCCTCCGCTGATGCCCACAATAGGCTTTGCCTTTGTCGTCGTCATCATCATCATGGCGGCAGCGACGGCATCAGGCTTTGTTTATTCGCCGCCGCCGCTTCATCTTCTCGGCATCTTAAGCATTTCTGGAGAGAAATGTATATAAGAATGGGGATTGTCGTTTCCCTATGTTATGTCTATACGACTTGCCACTTTTTTATGGGGTATAAATCAATAGAATTGAAGGGGCCGACGGACCAATTAATTATGACGAACTCCTGATGGGAGTCGATATAGGTAATATGTTGGGTTTTTAAATTTGATTCAAAATTATGGTCTTGAATCTAAAGAAATTTTAATTTTTATTATATAATATAATACATTGATTTTTTTATCATTTATCGATAGAGATTTAAATTTAAGAATTTATCTAGGGTCTTATAAAATTTAAGATAATTCAAGACTCCTATGACAAACCAAAATGAAAAAAAAATGATAAAATTTCAGTATAACCCCTGTATTATTAATTTTGTATGAAAAAAATTTCAGCCTTGGCAAAATCCATTGTGATCGATATAATCTAAATTTATTTTTTATCTTTTCATTATTTTACAATTCGAATTTAAATAATAAATTAAATAGAACTATTTAAAAATATATAATTATTGGATTTGTCAAAGGGACGGTGAGCATGATTTACATTGATATCTGTTCTGAGCACATGGGTCTTTTTGACGAAATCACAAAAGCATGTAAAATATTGAGGGAACAAAAAAGGTTAAGAAGTCATTTAACTAATTGAAAATTTAAGGTGGTAAAACGACACCATTTCAATAAAATCTATGTATAGATAGTAAGTGTTGACCTAAACAACTTTATCTCCTACCAAGTTTTTATCAACACCTAACATATGATAAAGAAATTTTCCTAACTCAACTTGGACATTTAACCTTTTCATTAGAGTTTTGTTTTTGAAATTGTTTTAATTTTATGAATATATTTATCATCTTAAATTTAGTGGGAGACTGGAGAGATATACTTGTCGAAAACTTATTCTCATCTCTTGAAAGAGATTTATCAATATATCCACAATATTTAGATATAATCGGAGTTGAACTTGTGGAAGCTCAAATTCACGTGGATCATGATATGTCAATATCGATCCCGTCTTATTTATAAAATAAAGACAACAAATAATCATGATTTCATCTCGTTATTTTTTGAAATAAAATATCTCGTCCTGCATCTCATTAAATCATATCACATCTCATTTCGTTAAAATTTTGTATCTCTTCTTATTTTCAAATCATGACCAAAAAAATATGGGAAATTATCATCTATCCATCCAAAATTTAGCCGATATTCGAAAAAAATATTTAGTTTTGAAAAAATGACATGTATACAAAGTTATTAAAATTTAAATTTTTCATCCAAAATCGGTTTTTTTTTTTTCCCAAATATCAGCTAAATTTCAGGTGCATAAATGATAAAACTTTTGTAATAATTATTAAATTTTGAATGATAAATGATTATTTTTTAGATCTACATATGATAATTTCTCATAAAAATACATACCAAATCTAGTCCTTAACAGAAAAAATTTACAACCCTATTGGAGGCTTCATTTGATTTCAATTTTTTAGTTTCTACCAATTTTTAGTTCCAAAAGATTAAGAAATGGTTTAATTAATTGTACTGGGTCCCAAGGGGTGTGACTTGGTGTTGTAGGGTTCAGGATATCACCTTAAGGTTCTGGGTTCGAATCCAGGGGATGCACTTCTTGTAAGAGCCTGAGACAGCCAATGATTTTACCTGCGCCGCGGTCCAGAATGGGTAGTTTGGTGGCGGGGTTTCCATCATTTCCAAAAAATAAAAAAATAAAAATTATACTGGAGTGAACCGAGATGAAATAAACGGGACCCAAGCTGCTGTTTTTTAGCTTTGATTTGACCTAAAGCATGGTCTTAAAAGTTATCAATTTGCAAATCAATTTCATTTCACTTTAAAATCATAAATGCAAGCCTATCTATCCCATACACCTAAGAGAGGATTTATTTTATCCTTCTATTAAATAACATTAAAATTACCGCAAAAATTTTGGGAACTGGGTGTCTATTAATTACCTTAAAATTAATTAATGTTAAGCTAATTGCTATGCACAAGATTACTTTTCATAGTCTCCTTTTATGGGTAACGTCTGATTCCTATATTTATGACTTTAATCACCAATTTTTGTTTTCCAGTTTCCTTTTATCTCATGCATAGTGTTCACAATTTAGATTTATTACTAAATAATCTTTTATATATAATTATAAATTTTTATATATAATCAATCACAATTTAAGGGGAAAAAACTCCCTACAAAATTTAGTTGAATAATGAATCTTGCGTTTCATGTACCCACCGCATTTTAAGAGGCGTAGTTTAGTGGTGTAGGGTTCAAGATTTTACTTTGAGATTCTGGATTCGAATTTAGGGAATGTGTTTTTGATAAGAATTTGTGACAGTCGGTGATTTTAATTATCTCACTAAAATCCGAAAGAGATGATTTGACGGCAGAATTTTTAATTAATCCAAAATAATAAAAATAAATAAAATGTACCCACTGCCAGCAACCAGCCAAAAAGTAAAAGACAGATGCCTCAACTTTGAATAAACACTAGACACCAAGGCACCAACATTCTTCTTTCTCTTTCAGTTATGTCACTCTTCCAAAAACTGTAATGTAAGTATAAAGTAACGTGTATTTTCTTTCTTTAAAAGCTTTGATCTTTCACTTTTTTTCTTTAAGTAGTTGCACTCTGCTCGTTTCTTTTCTTGTTGCTTTTGTCTGGATCGGATGCTTTAAAGTCATCAGCTTGTTTGATTGCAACTGAGCTTTAATTTAGTACTGGGTTTGGGTTTTATATTAGTTTATATTATTCATTTGGGTATACTCATTTGTTGAGCTCGTCTTCAGGTTCATATAATATAATTCAGTCTTGGATTCTGCTTGCTTTATTTAATGAAATTGCTTGAACTGAAAAGGAAAAAAAAAAAGAAAAAATTATTATTTTTTTTGTCTGATACTGACCCACGTTCTATTTTCATTATTTTATAATCTGAACTTTTTTGTTTGGTCGAAAGAACTTGGTCTCGGTTCTCTGAGTTTAGATTCATTTTCTGCATTTGAAGTTATGCTCTTTTGCTTTGTTTGATTATCTGTCATGAAACATGCAATTGATTACTTATGGGTTGTATTATTTCTGATTTTGACATTCTTTTGTATCTGGTTTAGCATCTTAGGGTTCTTGAGTTGAAGGCTTGTGAATTGAACATACCCACTTAGAGCAAAATCATTATCTTTTGCAGCAATGGTTCTTGGGTTAAGAACAAAGAACAAAAAGCGAGGTTCGGTTCAAGTTGACTATCTAATCCATCTGCAAGAGATTAGACCTTGGCCCCCTTCACAATCTTTAAGATCTGTTCAGTCTGTATTGCTTCAATGGGAAAATGGTGATCTGAATTCTGGGTCCTTTGCCTCTGGTATTGGCGATGGAAAAGTTGAGTTTAATGAGTCTTTCAGAATTCCAGTTACTTTATATGGTGAATCATCGAAAAAAGGCACCAGCGGAGATAGTTTTCAGAAGAATTACTTAGAGTTATACTTGTATGAAACTGGAAAGGAGAAGCAGGTTAAAGATCAACTCTTGGGATCGGCTATTATAAATCTTGCGGATTATGGAATTATCAAGGAAGGCATAGCCATAAGTGCTCAAATTAACTTTAAGAAGAGTTCTAAGAACATGGCTCAACCCATTCTTTATCTTGTTATTGAGCCATTTTATAAAGATAATTCATCATCGTCATCAAAGAGCAGCTTGTTGAGGGATAAGGATAGGAGTGAATCTTTTTCAGAGTTTGCGAACGAAGAAAATAATGAGGAATGTGAGATTGCCTCTTTTACGGATGATGATGATGATGTTTCCTCACATTCCTCAAGGACAGTTTCATCTTCCGTCTTTGAGACTTCTGGGGGTTCGCCTGCTCAAAATTTCAAGGTACTCAAGTTTATTACTTTGATGAATTTACTAATACATTCAAATTTCTATGCTCAGTAACACTGCCTTTTGGCAATGTGACCTGAAAACTTGTGGTCACACATGCATCGAATTGGTTTGGATTTGAAATACTAATTTGGATTTAGGGCCTTTGACTATTACTTTCAGATCGTAAATGAAACAAGTAAACTAACAATCTGGATTATAAATTTACGATGCCTATGGTCCAACTCCATCTAACCAAAGAAAGCATTAATTTGTTCAAGTTTGATGGTTACGATATATATTTAGCTCTGCACATGTACATGCTCTGTTTTAGATTCTTGACGCTGAATTTTTTATTAGGATTTTCTTAGATATGTGCAAACCTGATGTACTGGTGACGAATCCATATGATGGTCTCATTCCACCTTAGCTGTCTTGTTAAGCATATTTTGGTTTGGAGCTGATGATGGACATCAATTCCAAATCTGCATGTATGACATCATAGTATCCAGGGATTTGATTTTTGTTGTAAATGATCTGATAGGTGTTTTTCACTTCGTTTTGGAAAGTGTAGCTGTATATCTTGAAGTAATAAAAAATTTAAAAATCTTCTTCAATAAAATTGTAGAATGGATCAGATTCAGTGAAGGATGGCAAAGGAAGGGCTATTGGGGACCCTGCCCTACCGTCAATTCTAGCTCCTGCAAAAGAAGAGGTAAATCAAATGGTTGGAAAACGTAAAAACATAAATATTTGTTTCTCATCTTTATCATCAACTAACTTATCCTCAGAAATGCATATTCAGGCGAGTATTGTCACAGACCAAGCAAGCTTAGAGGACTCCCTGATCAAACATGAGGATGAGAGAATTACTCGAAGACATGAAAAAGTCGGTCCACAAGTAGCTAGAGCTAGTAACTCATATGATGGTCTTCTCGAGGAGGAAGAGAAAAAGGAGCAGCACGGAAATGGACAGGACAACCAGATCTTTGAAGTAAAGAAAAATTCTTTAGATGACAAACTAGTTAGTAAATTTCCTGAAGTTACTTCAAAAAGGGAAATTAAACTAAGGAGTAATACTCTTGCAAATAGCCGGACCTCACTTGGAGCGCAAAGTGGTACTGTAACGAGTGATAAACTAAATCATGCAAAGTCACAGTTGCACTTTGACTCAGCCAAGAGCAGTAGGCTACTGGGTAGTAGTGAATTCACGGAGAAGGAAAAGAAAAATAATATTGCTAAAGATGTGTATAAAGGTAGTATGACTAATGCTCAAAATATAAGGGAAGAAACAACCAAAGGCATTTCCAACAGCAATATTGAATTGAAATCTAAAATTAAAATGCTTGAGGAAGAATTGAGGGAAGCTGCTGCACTTGAGGTTGGCCTATATTCAGTTGTTGCAGAGCATTGCAGTTCTACAAATAAGGTACACGCTCCAGCACGGCGCCTTTCTAGATTCTATTTTCATGCTTGCAAAGCAATGTCCAGATCTAAGAGAGCAAGTGCAGCTAGGACTGCTATTTCAGGATTAGTTTTGGTTTCTAAAGCATGTGGGAATGATGTTCCAAGGTATGTATTCAATGCTCAGTAATTCAAAGTCAAGCAAGTTGAATTCTGATCATTTAGCATTTAGGATTTTCATTATAGAGCAGTATCATTTTGCATTTTGGAGAATCAGTAAGTCCATGTGTTTATGGCACAATGAGCATTTAGTTATCAATTCGTCGTATAAGCTCAATCATGGAACACATGCTTGTTGGATATCTGCAGTATCTGTAATGGATAATGGATATCTGTTTTCTGAAATTGTTCTGTGACTTTACCATAAGCTCCTCTGTTCTGCTGCTCATTGGTTAGTCTGTTTTCTTCTTACAGGCTGACTTTCTGGTTGTCAAATTCAGTTCTGCTGAGAGCTATTGTCAGCCAATTTATTGAAAGAAAGCAGTTTTCTGGTGGACCAAAACGACACGAGTCCTCTACGAATGAGAACAGAAAAAATAATGCGATAGGTAATTCTGATGATTGGGAGAACCCACAAACATTTATAGTTGCATTGGAAAAGTTAGAAGCTTGGATCTTCTCCCGAATCGTTGAGTCCGTGTGGTGGCAGGTACAATCTTTCTTCTTTCCTGTGTCTTTTTCTGTTGCTACTGCTGAGATCTCATATTTTTAGATTGAAAATGCTTGTCATGCCTAACGTGGTTTCCTTTTTGAAACTCTCCAGACTTTGATTCCCCATATGCAGTCTGCAGCTTCAAAAGGCTCAAGCTCAAGGAAAGCCTCTGGAAGGAGACATGGATTTGGCGATCAAGAGCAGGGAAATTTTTCTATTGAGCTCTGGAAGAGGGCTTTCAAAGATGCATGTGAAAGGCTTTGCCCAGTTCGATCTGGAGGGCATGAGTGTGGCTGCTTGCCTGTGCTGGCTAAATTAGTAAGTTTGCATCTTGTGATTTCCGTCTTTGACATGCATTACCAATGAGTTTGCTTTCAAGGTTAACTATATCTTTTCTTGGAACCACTTCTTCTTCATTTTCGCCTTTATTTATTGAAAGTGGTAGACTGGTAGGTCAAAGCTCATCCTAGCAACTTCCATACGCTTGATTGTCTATAGTCAAGAGCTATGCCTATTAGCTCTACTATTGGTTATACATTTTCAGTATTCTGAAACAGGTTGGCTCTGAATTGTTAAGCGTGTCTAAATTCTCTGCAATATGTAGAATGATTCTTGAAAGAGACTGTTCTGAGTAATTACAGCACCCTACATTTTCTTTTCATCATTCTTAAAGATTGCTTTCTGGTGAATCTGATGGTTTATTTATGTGATCTTTATTACAATTCCAATATCATGTGCAAGCACAGTTGGTCTTGTGCTATGAGCGATTTCACCTGACATACCCTGTAGTTTCATACCAACCCTTCTCAAAGGGCTTTCAGGAGAATCTGCTGGTTTATTTCTGTATCATAGATATATAATATACTATCGTGATTGGACCTTGCGAGGCATGATTTAACTTTCTTCTTTAGTATCAAGGGATTTTCATTATCTTCTGTAATGACTGAAAATTTATCTGGTTGATTCTGTTGTTGAAAATCTTTTGACTGTAATGTGCCTCTTTTATGTTTTTTTTCTAGATAATGGAGCAGTTGGTGGGTAGACTGGATGTGGCAATGTTCAATGCTATTCTTCGTGAATCAGATGAAGAGATGCCAACAGATCCAGTATCTGATCCCATTAGTGATTCAAAAGTTCTTCCTATCCCAGCAGGAAAATCAAGCTTTGGGGCTGGTGCACAACTGAAAAATGCTGTGAGTAACAGAGATTTTGTTATGTGAATCCAGTTTGGTGTTTGTCGAAAGAAAGTATTTCATATTAATTTCCCCAGTGTACTAAACCTGTGTCTATTTCTCTAATTCTTATTTATCATTCTTTTTCCACTAACGTTCCTTCATAAGTGTACTTGAAAGAGTTTCTTTTTGGTTTCTATTGAATGAGTTTTTTCTCTTCTCATTTCCATGTTTTCAGATTGGGAACTGGTCCAGATGGCTTACAGATTTATTTGGTATTGACGATAATGACTGTCTTGAAGACATGAATGACGTTTGTGATGACAAGAAAGTGGAATGTGGTACATCTTTCAAGCCTTTTCCTCTCCTTAATGCGTTGAGTGATCTCATGATGCTTCCCTGCGAAATGCTTGCAGATAGTTCCACAAGGAAAGAGGTGAAATCCTCTTAAGTTACAATTTTTTTATTCAAATTTGACTCAGTAATATATTTGTTAGTACTCAAAATTTCGGGTGTGCAAGTGCGATGGGTTCATAATTTCTTTTTTGAAGGTATGCCCTACATTCAATGCCCTACTGTTAAAGAAAGTTCTTAACAATTTTGTCCCGGACGAGTTTAACCCAGACCCTATTCCACAGGCCGTTTTTGAGGCCTTGGATTCTGAGGTAGGTTAGTTTGCTAGAAGTTAATGGTTTTTTTCTGCAAAAATCTTTCTTCACCACTTGCCATTTTGTAAACTTGCAAATTTTGAGGTGTACTAATTGGATTATCGATTTGGTTTTGTTTTTGACTTAGGACCCTTGCAAGGCCGAGGAAGAGTCTCTTACAAGCTTCCCATGTACGGCTGCTCCTGCAATCTATTCACCGCCTTCTGCAGCTTCATTATCTGGAATTGTAGGAGAGGTTGGAAATCAAAGTCTTCAAAGGAGTGGATCAGCAGTGCTTAGAAAATCATACACTAGTGATGACGAGCTCGATGTGTTAGATTCATCCATAACTTCAATTATCACTGACAAGTCTCACACTTCTCCGACATCAGCAACTCCCAACTGGATGCCGATGGGAAAGGGGGGTCGGAAGGTCGTCAGATATCAACTTCTTCGGGAAGTATGGAGGGATGGCGAACAGTGATGTTAGTCTTACCCTCTCTCTATTTATGTATAAATGAGTTTTATTCTTGTTATTTTGTTTGTACTTGTAGGCTGGTATACAAAATTACTAAAGATTCTTGAGTCTCATAAGTTTGATGTCATTAGAGTTGTTGACGGCTGATTTTGGTCTCAGGGGCAATAAGAGTTTTTTACTCCCGGGACAATCCTCCTCCAACTGTGAATTTGTTTTGTTTATGGGAAACCAAAAGCAAATTTGGCAAAAGACAGATAAATACACCAATCAACAAAGAGATTTAACGTGGTTCGGCGGATTAGATCCAACCTACGTCCACAGGCACAGAGTGAGAGATATTTTATTACCGAAATATGCTTTTTCTGGTCTGTCTTGTGTTTACAAGCCTAATCACAATTTTTTTACTCTCAACTCTCAACTCTGCCTTACAAGCACGTTTTCCCCTCCTATTTATAATAGCAAAGAAACAGTTTTCATTTTCTCATAAGGATTCCTAGTTGAAACTACATTCACTTCTTTTATCCTATTAGGACACTGACTTATCAATTTTTCCCCATGAAAGTATGATAACTTATCTTCTTATCCGTAAAAATAGGATGTCTTATCTTCTGAAGCATATCTCGCTATTTTCTCGGTCTTCATGAGGTCGGTCACGATGGTATTTTGAACTGAGAATGCTGTTATCGATCTGATAATGCACGGTCATCTGATCTTAAGTGGTCGGTTTATCGATCATAAAGTGCTCGGCTCCTCACTCATGTGGTCGGATCGGTATTAATGATCCCGACCAAGAAGGGAATTACTTTTTTACCCCTGACGTACTGCTTAAATATCATAGGACCTGAAAATACCATCAACATTTGTCCCCTAGTTCTCGGTTCCAACGAGTTATACAAGTTGGTGCCGGGAACTATATAAAAAGAACAGTACTCCTGACGGACTGATGGCTGACCTTTTTTTTTTTTTTTTACACGTTTCTATTCCACTTTTTATCTTTCATAATCTGCTCCGAATAATCTCCTGCAAACGATCTCTCGAGGCCCGGCCATGAGGGGACAACCCGAGCCGGAAATTAGATCATGCGGTGGGACGTAACCCGACCCCGAGATGGGAGAAACACTTGGCTTTGGGAAATATTACATCCCCAGTCCAAAGATAGACTCGGTGAGACGTAACCCGACCCCGAGCTGAGAGAAGACATAATGGCCTCGGTGGAACGAATCCATCCCCGATCCGAATAACCAAGTGGCCTCGGCGGAACGAATCCAGCCCCGAGCCGATTAACCAACTGGCATCGGCGGAACGAATCCAGCCCCGAGCCGATTAACAAGTGGCCTCGGCGGAACGAATCCAGCCCCGAGCCGATTAACCAAGTGGCCTCGGCGGAACGAATCCAGTCCCGAGCCGATTAACTAAGAGGCCTCGGCGGAACGGATCCGGCCCCGAGAGCCGAACAACAAAGTGGCATCGTCGGAACGATCCAGCCCCGAGCCGAGATTAACCAAGAGGCCTCGGCGGAACGAATCCAGCCCCGAGCCGACCAATCTTTGGGACTTATTCAGAAGGGAAGTGAATCAACCTTTGAAGCCCTATCGGATTTGGCATGTGCGTCCCCTTGCCAGACTAGCGAAAAACAAAAACAAAACTTTTAGAAAATAAAATAAAAAAACGGGGGTGACTTAACACTTATCCCAAAACAACAGCACGGATGCCACAAAACAGCGTCTCGTCCGAGGTCTCCAAAACACAATTCTGAATCTTTCAATTCAGAGTCCCAGCGAACCAGGATCTTGATCAAAGAGCGTTTAGAATGGTAATGGCACATTCCTCTATACGTCAGGTCATTATGGAGCCTGCGTTTTGTTCGAGGGCTCCTCTTTACAACGCTGGAGCAGGCATACGCTACAAGGGTACAATCCCTCCCCGTACTATGCTTCTCACAGACCCGAATGACCAAATAGGTAGGGATCAAAGAGTGTCTGAAACATTAAGGGCATGCTCCTCCTTATGTTCGATAACACTGGAGCAAGCAAACGCCACGAGGGCATGATCCATCCTCGTGCTATGCTTCTCACGGATCCGAATGACCAAATAGGTATGGATCAAAGAGTGTCTGAAACATAAAGGGCATGCTCCTCCTTATGTTCGGTAACACTGGAGCAACCAAACGCCACGAGGGCATAATCCATCATCGTGCTATGCTTCTCACGGATTCGAATGACCAAATAGGTAGGGGTCAAAGAGTGTCTGAAGCATTAAGGGCACGATCTTCCTTATGTTCGGTAACACTGGAGCAAGCAAACGCCACGATGGCATAATCCATCCTCGTGCTATGCTTCTCGCAGATCCGTTGGTCAGACAAAACGTACGGGAACACATTCCATGCAGCCATATTCCCAAACTGGCCAGGCCGGCCATCTTACGGGGGCACTCCCTCCCCGCAACAATCTTCCTCTACCACTACGGACCTCATCCCGTAGTGACCCTTCCTCCTAGGTTCATCGTCTTCGCTCTCATCTGCAACCATTTTTCCTTCCGCTATTTCGCCTCTCCTCCGACTGGTTCCGGCTCTAGTCTCTCATTATTCGTCTCTTCCATCCTCTACATTCTGTCCATCATGGATTTCAGAAGGATTTGATTTTCCTCCCTATCTTTCCTCATATTTTCCTCCATCTTCTCCATCCAATCCGCTGTTGAACTCCCTGACGACAGGTGATTTCCACCTTCTGCCATTGTCTTACTACGCGAGTTGCTTTTTGTTGGATTCCCCACAGACGGCGCCAACTGTTGACGGCTGATTTTGGTCTCAGGGGCAATATGAGTTTTTTCCTCCCGAGACAATCCTCCTCTCAACTGTGAATTTGTTTTGTTTATGGGAAACCAAAAGCAAATTTGGCAAAAAGACAGATAAATACACCAATCAACAAAGAGATTTAACGTGGTTCGGCGGATTAGATCCAACATACGTCCACGGGCACAGAACGGGCGATATTTTATTACCGAAATATGCTTTTTCTGGTCTGTCTTGTGTTTACAAGCCTAATCACAATTTTTTTACTCTAAACTCTCAACTCTGCCTTACAAGCTCGCTTTCCCCTCCTATTTATAATAGCAAAGAAACAGTTCCTTTTCCCATAAGGATTCCTAGTTGAAACTATATTCACTTCCTTATTTCATTAGGACACTGACTTATCAATTTTTCCCCATGAAAGTAGGATAACTTATCTTCTTATCTGTAATAATAGGATGTCTTATCTTCTGGAGCATATCTCGCCATTTTCTCGGTCTTCATGAGGTCGGTCACGATGGTCTTCTGAACTGAGAATGCTGCTATCGATCTGATAATGCCCTGTCATCTGATCTTAAGTGGTCAGTTTATCGATCATAAAGTGCTCGGCCCCTCACTCATGTGGTCGGGTCGGTATTAATGATCCTGACCAAGAAGATAATTACCTTTTTATCCCTGCCGTACTGCTTAAATATCATAGGATCTGAAAATACCACAACAGTTGAACAGAAAAAGGTTTCGTTCTCTGCAAGGAATTTTACCCCTGTGTTCATATATTAGTAACTTTCTTTCATGATTTGCTGTGTGCTGAATTTGGTTGCCATTTGTACTTGATTATTTTTCCTTGGTGAGTGTCCACTGCTTACAGAGGAAATTTTGACATGTTTTTTTAAACATATTAGGGGTGTTGCAGATGCATATCCATGAGTGGGGTACAAAATTCGGCTAGATTCACTGATCCGACCGATCCTAAATGGTTGGATTTGAAATATCAAAGTTAGTGTCAGATTATTTTTTTTCAACCTAACCTCATTTGTGTGTTAGGGAATTAGGATCTCATCGGCGTGACTTGATGGTATAGGGCTCAAGATTTGATATTCAGGTTATGAGTTCGAATCCAAGGTGCGTTTCTTGTAAGAGTCTGGGGCAATCGGGAGTTTTACCTGCTTCGAATTCAGTTGGCAGCGGAATTTCTAATGTTTCCAAAAAAAAAAAGTGATAGACGAAGACCTGACGAATTGGTCCAAGTTGTCCCGACTCGAGTCTCCTCTTCAATTTTCCGGGCTCGGATTCAATTTTTGCATGGATTCAACCTAATCGTATTGATCAGAAAAAAATTGGCCCGATCCAACCCACCATTTGTATACTCCTGCCCATGAATTTTATCCAATTACATACAAGAATCAAATGAACCTTTTTTCTGACCAGGTCATCAAGTGTACATATTTGTTATTACTGTCAATTATTCATCTTAAATACATGAAGATTGATCTTCTCATCCATATAAATAAACAGCTTTGGAATCCGAATTCTATTATGGCCGCAAATTATCATCTGCATCATCTTTTCTTGCACCTGCGGATGCCACCAAAACAAACTTGTAACCCAGAAAAATAACATTAAGCCTATGCAATTAACAGTCTGAGTGTTCAAAATCATATTAAAAATATTATTTCAAAAAAATTAAAAGTATTTGAAATCTCTTAATAATATATTCAAAATCGCTCGTTAAGTAGCATTCTCAAATTAATTCTAACTATTTTTTTTTTCCCAAAAGGCAAGATTATATGATATGCATTATGCAGTCATCTTACAGCTTGGATTGTGTAGCACCAACTTGACTCCTTAACACATCATAGTGTCCATAACCATGATACAGAACTCCGATGGGATTTTCTTTACCATACTCTTGACCATATTCAGCTATAATTTTGAGGCTGCCGGAATTTCTGTCCCGCATGTAAACAGTGATTGGCATCCTATAATTAAAAGTAAAGAGTGTAAATTACAAAGTAAGATGTTGAGGAAAATATCTCACATCGGCGGAGATAAACAATTAAATTCAAAATATAAATATTGGTAACCCTCAATTCTCAAGTTGGCTTTTGGGTTGAGTTAAGCCCATGAATTTCAATATGGTATCAGAGCCACACTCATGCACGGGTGGGCCCACACTACCTGTCCACGTGACATGAACCAGGCAAAAGACTGGTTTGCACGTGAGAGGGAGTGTTGAGGAAAATATCTCACATCGGCGGAGATAAACAATTAAACTCAAAATATAAATATTGGGCAACCCTCAACTCTCAAGCTGACTTTTGGGTTGAGTTAGGCCCATGAATTTCAAAATAAGAGCATTCAATCTACTTATTTAAGTCCATTGTCAAGATTATAACTTACTTACCTGAGTACATGAGAGGACATTAGCAGCTCAGGCTCTCCTCCCCATATGTGTGGCTGCCGCATCTGTACGACATATGTGTCGAAATCGCCTTCAACAAACCTGCCATGCCGCAATTCCTCGAATGAATGAACATATACAACTCTTTGATTTGGCATTCCCATGAAGATGATTCAAGTTATATGACAATGTAATCTAAGCTTAAGGTTTCTCCAGAAACTTACCATTCAGTGTCTGCTCGTCTCTTAACAAATTCATCGACAACCTGTCCCAACAACATGATGTTCTCTGTAAGATAGGTGAAATAGAATGGAATCTAAGCATTTTCAGAAGGTAAAAATGACAAGACATCCGAATTCATATGGGTGAATGTAAGTAAACAAAGGAAATAAAGAAAACGCTAATCGTATAACAAAGCAAAATCTAAATTCATCAATCACTTTATTGAAACCTCGCGAAACAGCCTGCGAGCTGGGGAATGTTATTGTTAACAGAAAAATGACGTATCAAATGACGAAAAGGCATGACGTCGTTTGGGACGAAGAAGGAAGAATGATTCAGCCCAGAAAGGCTCAACTCAGGACGATGCGATGAATGGGTAAAGAATCATGAAGAACGAAGGAAAAACTTCCAACAAATAAAGAGAACGAATATGCGAGGGTACCATGCGGTCGGCCATTTATGAGGAGATACATTTGACGGTTATTGCACAAACTGGCAGTAACCCCCACGATCTAGCAAGTTACCCAGTAGTTGCACGACAGCAGCTACACGCGAGCAGGAAACATGGGGGTTAATGGGCTGAAGATGGCGAAACCGTTTTGGGCGATTAGCGGGACCATGCACTATAAAAGGCTCAGGTGTAGCGGAGGAAAAGGAGGAAGAA
The DNA here is from genome assembly GCA_019454045.1 of Zanthoxylum bungeanum. Lineage (NCBI taxonomy): Eukaryota > Viridiplantae > Streptophyta > Magnoliopsida > Sapindales > Rutaceae > Zanthoxylum > Zanthoxylum bungeanum. The sequence goes on from SKCR01053850.1 coordinate 740,759, forward strand.
AAAAGACTCGAAATGAGCAAGTAGTTTAATTCGGAAAATTGAAACATACAGGAGTATACATTAGTCATGTTGAGGAATCAGGGAAAAAAGAAAGAGAGTTAATTCTGTACTTTAGCTCTAAGCTCATCTGCGAGTTCTCTTTGGAGGCTGTCGCTTGGAGATTGCCTTCCTGCTCTAAGCCAAGCGCCATGAATCACAGACCGGAACAAGCATCTTCCATCTCCCGGTATGCCTGAGTCAAAACAAACATCTTAGCATGTCCAATCCATTCAATAATGGATCAAGATACAAAAAAAACTAAACCTTTAGCTATTCAATATACACATCCCTGCAACTAACCAGCCTAATTAGTAATCCCTATCCATTGGCTCCAAAGATTTTATTTTTATTATAAAGAATTTCAATATTTTTATGACATACTTTTAGAACATTCTGTTCTGGTTTTGTTTCTTTAAAAAAATTGCAAACAGAACCACTGCCAAGAATTTAAAGGCTTCCACACATTAGAATAAAAAATAAAAAATAAAAATTCAAAGACATGCAAAAGATGAGCAAACCTTCAGCATTATCCATAATTTTTCCTTACAAAAGGTAAGAAAAAAATTTAAAAATCACCAATCCCAAATAACAATGAGATAACTTGAGTACTGACACAAGAAAAAAGAAACCATATAGTGCAAGCAAAGAACAAAGTTGGTAACAATTTCAAGAAGAAAAGCATATGAAAACTTAAAAGGAAGAGGGCAAAATTGCTTCTTAACTAAAGAGTACACATTAAATTTCTCACTTGAGTGAATACAAAACAAGTTTTTTTTTTAAAAAGAAAATCAAACATACAGAAGGTTTGAAACAGGGAGGAGTTGTTACCAATGGAAGTTTGTGGTTTCAGCATTTTGAGTTGCCAAAATTGAAAATTACTGGATCCATTTTTGAGCCCTGATTGATTCTGAAGTGGAAGTGGAGCTGTGAATGAATTTGACCTTTGAGCTTAAAAGTGCTCATATAAGAGGACATCAATGCATTGAAACACTTTTAGAGTTGTGGTGTGAGAGTGAGAATCAAAGAATAGAATAGAATTGATGCTCTCTTCTCATAATCAGCTCCTTTAAAACTTCTGCTGATAGAAAATTCTTGGAATCTTTACTGACAGATTGAAAGTGCTTCTGTGGAAAGCACTTTCAGTTTGTGCCTTGTACAGAAATACTAAAAATATATATTGTTGATGGTGTTTTCAGGCACTATGTTATTTAAGCAGCACGACAGGGGTAAAAAAGATAATTCACTTCTCAGTCAAGATTATTAATGCCGACCCGACCACTAAAGAGTCAACAGTAAGGGGCTGGGAACTTTACGGTTAGTGACCGAGCACTTGAGTTCAAGATGACCGGGCAATTATCAGGTCGACAGCAGCATTCTCAGTACAAAAGACTATTATGACCGACCACATGAGACCGACCTCGTGAAAACCGAGCATAGGGCAAGACATGTTCGGGAAGATAAGACATTATATCCATACAAGATAAGATATAAGTTATCATACTTTAATGGGGTAAACTAGTAAGTCAATGTCCTAATATGATAAAGGAAGTAAATGTAGTTTTTGACTAGGAATCCTTATGGGAAAGGGAAATTGTTTCAACTAGGAAACCCTTGTAAAAGAAGGAATCTGATTTCTGCACTATTATAAATAGGAGGGTAGAGTATGCTTAAGGGGGATAGAAAAGAGAACCAATATCAGAATCATCAAGCTCTGACTTGTAAAAAACAAAAAGAGATCTGAAAAGCGTGTTTGAGTAATAAAAATATATCATCCTGTTTGTGTCCGTGGACGTAGTTGGATCCAAATCCACCGAACCACGTTAAATCCCCTTGTTGATTGGTGTATTATATGTTTTCTGCTAAATTTGCCTTTGGTCCCCCATAACCAAACAAATTCACTATTGAAGGAGGATTTCCTCGGGAGTGATATTCCCATATTGCCCTGAGACCAAAATCAACCGTCAACAGTTGGCGCCGTCTGTGGGGAACTCAACAAAAAGTGGTTCGCGTAGTAAGACAATGGCAGAATGCGGGAATCATCAATCTTCAGGGAGTCCAGCAACAGACTGGATGAAAAAGATGGAAGAAAGCATGAAATCCATGATGGATCGGTTGGAGAGAATGGAGGGAACGAACAACGAGAGACCAGACATCGGAACCAGTCGAAGAAAAAGTGAAAGAGCAGAAGGGAAAAGGGTGATAGACACAAGTGAAGACGATAGACCCAGGAGGAGGGGCCCATATGGGATAAAATCCGTAGTTGTAGAAAAAGATTCGCAAACAGAGGACACGTGGGAAGAAGAAGAAGAAGGAAGACCATCACCGGATCCCTCCTATGACAGTCTCTACGACTTCAGAAAAGAGGACATGGAGCATAGCGAAAGTGTGCGGGAAATTCCAAGGGATGAGGAACGCCGCACCCGGGGCAATAGACACACGGAGGGGCACATGATACGACATGGCGGCGCAAGCAGCGAAATAAAATCTTGGTTAAAAAAGGAAATGACCAAGTGGGGAGTAGGCCTCAGGACCGATGCAGGGGATGCCCGGGATAGTGAGGAGGAATCTCCCCTCGCTAAAAAAATAAGGTCGGCAAAATTCCCAAAGCGATTCAGCATGCCGACCATGGCACCCTACAAAGGCCACTCTGACCCGAAATCACACATCGAAAGCTTTGCTTGTTGATGGAAGTCCAGGGAGTAGTAGGAGATGTCATCTACAAAGTGTTCCCCCTAACTTTAGGTGGACCCGCCATCCTATGGTATAGAAGTCTGGCTCCGGGGAGCATCGGAGGCTTCACACAACTTAAGAAATCGTTCATTCGACACTTTAAAGGGGCCTGCGTTCCCAAAAAGACGATTGGAGAATTAAGACTTATGAAGCAAGGAGATGACGAGCCCCTGAAAATTTTATTGAAAGATACCACAACATGGTACTGGAAGTCGGAGGATATGAGTCCCTAGAAGCCCTAGAAAGCTTAAAGGGAGCCCTAAAAGTCGGGAGGCTATGGACTCATCTGAGAATCCAGGACACGCCGGATTATGCCACCGCCCTAGAGGTAGCCCGGAAGTTTGTCTTGGTAGAAAGCGAAGAAATATCTCCCGAAGGGGGACGGCCATTCGGGAAAGAACAGCAAGAACAGAGGCTCCCCGACGACCGGACAGAGAATTCAAAAGATTCAATCCAAAACCCAAAGAATTCAAACCGATACCTCGAAGAGAGCAGGAATGAGGGGTCGCGACCCAGGTGAATCATGTAGTCCGAGAAGAAACATATATTCCCCTGAGCAAACCACCAGGGCGAATCATCATGGAAATACAGGAAAAAGGCCTCTTGATAGAACCCGACCTCAGGAGATTCCCCCCAGATAAAAGGAACCAGAAGTCTTACTGCGTACATCATAATCTGAGAGGGCACACAACGGACGAATGCAAGGATCTGCGGGAACAGATGGAAGACCTGGCGAGGAATGGATATTTAAAAAAATACATTGACCATGAAGTTATGGCGACTAGGCAGAGGACACATAGCACTGACCAGAGATTCTAATCGGTCAGGGAAAATCTATAACAAAACTCGGGAGTTAGACGTACTAGAAACGGAACAGGCCCCGGGATTACAAGGTGGTCGGTCGGTATCAATCAATGCCCACAAATGAGCCAAATATAAAGTTTTTTCTCGAAATATCCCGCAGAAGAACTGTAAGGAGGACAATATGTCCCCAAATATGAATAAAACCTTTTTCATCCGCTTTCTTAAAACAAAGTTGAAAGCCATATACAAAAACGAGGGACATACTCGACGCCCACTACAAAAGACAGTTGGCACCAAGGCCGCTTCAACCATCGGCTCGAGGCTGGATTTTGCTCCGCCGAGGACACTTAGTTTTTCAGCTCGGGGTCGGGGTACGTCCCACCGAGTCAGCCCTTCGGACTGGGGACGTAACATTCCCCCAGGTCCAAGTGCCTTTTTCAGCTCGGAGTCGGGGGACGTCCCACCGAGTCAGCCCTTCGGACTGGGGACGTAACATTCCCCCAGGTCCAAGTGCCTTTTTCAGCTCGGGGCCGGGGGACGTCCCACCGAGTCAGCCCTTCGGACTGGGGAAGTAACATTCCCTCAGGTCCAAGTGCCTTTTTCAGCTCGGGGTCGGGGTACGTCCCACCGAATCAGCCCTTCGGACTGGGGACGTAACATTCCCCCAGAACCAAGTATCTCTCTTGGCTCGGGGTCCTCAGGGACATACTCGATGCATATGATCCGTGAGAAGCATAGCACGGGGAGGGATGATACCCCCGTGACGATTGCTTACTCCAGTGTTACCGAACATAAGGAGGAATATGCAATTAATGTGTCGAACACTCTTTGATCCTCACTTACCCGATGTAATGGTTCCGTGGGAAAGCATAGCACGGGGAGTGATGAGGCCGCCGTGACGATTGCTAGCTCCAGTGATGCCGGACCTAAGGAGGAATGTGCCCTTAGTATCCCGAACGCCCTTTGATCCATTCATCATTTGGATCCAAGAGAGGCGCAGCATGGGGATGCATTGTGCCCCTGTAGCGTGTGCCTGCTCCAGCGCGGTAAGGAGGAGCCCTCATGCAATACACAGGCTCCACAGTGACCTGGCGTATAGAGGATGTGCCCTTACCATTTAAACGCTCAACTGATCCAAATCCTGGTTCGCCGGGACACTGAGTTGAAAGATTCAGAATTGTGTTTTGGAGGCCTCGGACAGGACGCTATTTTGAGGCATCTGTGTTGTTGTTTATATTTGTGAAATGTTTTGTTTTGGGATAAGCGATAAGTCGCCCCCGCCTGTTAATTTTATTTTCCAGAGATTTGTTTTTGTTTTTCATTGGTTTGGTAAGGGGACGCCCGTGCCAGATTCGGTAGGGTTTCAAAAGGTTGATTCACTTCCCTTCTGAATAAGTCCCACTTGATTAATCGGCTCGGGGCTGGATTCTTTCCGCCGAGGCCACTTGATTAATCGGCTCGGGGCTGGATTCTCTCCGCCGAGGCCACTTGATTAATCGGCTCGGGGCTGGATTCATTCCGCCGATGCCGTTTGGTTAATCGACTCAAGGCTGGATTCGTTCCGCCGAGGTCAGATGTTTTCTTTCCGGCTCGGGTCTGCTCTTGTACCGCCGAGATCGATGTTTGTTTCAGCTCGGGGTTGGGGTACGTCCCACCGAGTCAGCCCTTCGGACTGGGGAAGTAAAATTCACTCAGGTCCAAGTGCCTTTCTCAGCTCGGGGTCGGGGTACGTCCCACCGAGTCAGACCTTCGGACTGGGGACGAAACATTCCCCCAGGTCCAAGTGCCTGTCTTCACTCGGGGTCGGGGTACGTCCCACCGAGTCAGCCCTTCGGACTGGGGACGTAACATTCCCCCAGGTCCAAGTGTCTCTCTTCATTCGGGGTCAGGTTGCGTCCCACCGCATCAGCCCTTCGGACTGGGGACGTAACATTCCCTCAGGTCCAAGTGCCTCTCTTCATTCGGGGTCGGGTTACGTCACACCAGTCTACCTTTTTGGACTGGGGACGTAACATTCCCCAGGTTCAATTTCCTTTCTCAGCTCGAGGTCGGGGTACGTCCCACTGAGTCAGCCCTTCGGACTGGGGACGTAACATTCCCCCAGGTCCAAGTGCCTCTCTTCATTCGGGGTCGGGTTACGTCCCACCGAGTCAGTCCTTCGGACTGGGGACGTAACATTCCCCCAGGTCCGAGCATCTCTCACAGCTCGAGACAGGATCACATGCCACCGAGCACATCATCGTTAGTTCAGAGAGGAGAAGTCATTTTTAGTTTGGACAACAAGAGGAACTTCATCTCCTGATAAAACGACCCAAGTAAGCAATTTGCTTTGAGGTTGATAATCGTTCTGAATAGGGTCAGCATCTCCAATAACCGAGGATATGAAGATAGAAACAGAAGACTTAGTTGATGGCGAATGCAATTTCTCTGTGATTTCTGGAGCGACCACCAGCAAGACGATCAGCACACCATCTTTATATAGTTCCCGGCAACAACTTGCATACTCGTTGGAACCGAGAACTAGGGGACAGATGTTGATGGTGTTTTCAGGCACTATGTTATTTAAGCAGCACGATAGGGGTAAAAAAGGTAATTCACTTCTCAGTCAAGATTATTAATGCCGACCCGACCACTAAAGAGTCAACAGTAAGGGGCTGGGAACTTTACGGTTAGTGACCGAGCACTTGAGTTCAAGATGACCGGGCAATTATCAGGTCGACAGCAGCATTCTCAGTACAAAAGACTATTATGACCGACCACATGAAGACCGACCTCGTGAAAACCGAGCATAGGGCAAGACATGTTCGGGAAGATAAGACATTATATCCATACAAGATAAGATAATAAGTTATCATACTTTAATGGGGTAAACTAGTAAGTCAATGTCCTAATATGATAAAGGAAGTAAATGTAGTTTTTGACTAGGAATCCTTATGGGAAAGGGAAATTGTTTCAACTAGGAAACCCTTGTAAAAGAAGGAATCTGATTTCTGCACTATTATAAATAGGAGGGTAGAGTATGCTTAAGGGGGATAGAAAAGAGAACCAATATCAGAATCATCAAGCTCTGACTTGTAAAACACAAAAAGAGATCTGAAAAGCGTGTTTGAGTAATAAAAATATATCATCCTGTTTGTGTCCGTGGACGTAGGTCGGATCCAAATCCACCGAACCACGTTAAATCCCCTTGTTGATTGGTGTATTTATCTGTTTTTTGCTAAATTTGCCTTTGGTCCCCCATAACCAAACAAATTCACTATTGAAGGAGGATTTCCTCGGGAGTGATATTCCCATATTTCCCTGAGACCAAAATCAACCGTCAACATATATACTCACATACTTTGGAAACCTACTTGAAAGCACTTTTATAAAAAAAAAACTTGTCGAGTTATTACTTTAAATGGCAATTTAAAGGTACTCTTATTGCTCAAATCAAACAAGGACTTTCTAAAAATTAGTTTAAGCTATTACAAAAAAAATAGTTAAATTTTTTAGGGAAAAAAAATGTATATTCCCGCTAGTAAAAGTCATGAAAGTAAACCCGGTCATGGTTCCGGTTCGGAACCGGAACCGAACCGGAAGGAGACCGGTTCGGTTTGGGTTCGACCCCAACTCGAATCGGTGGAATCGTACGGTTCCACCGGTTCGGCGGTTCCAACAGGAACCCTACCCCCAACAGCTAGCAGCCGTTGGGGGGGCAAGGAGCCCAACGGCTCCCTGCCCAAATAAAAAAAAATGAAAAATAAAATTTATTTTTATTATTTAAAATATAAATTACTAATGTACCCATAATAACGGTAATAAAACGGTTATATTTAGGGGCATTTTTGGTATCAAAATAATTATAAAATTCTATAAATATGATCCATTTTTCATAATTTCATCACACCAAATTCTCAACTCTCTCATTTTCTATAATTCTCTTATTCTCAATCTTACTTCAATACAATTCTCTTCTAATCATATATTCTTATTTTCAATCTCAATTCATTTAGTTGTTAATTTGTATCATTCGCATCGCAATTATTCAATTTTTTTATTTTTCTTCCTAATTTCTCAAAAAAAAAAATGGCAAGCTCATCTGAGAACATAATGTCAAATATGTCAACCCAAGAGAGCGGCCCTAGTGTCAGTGCACAATCACGGAGAAGAGAAGTTAAGGCTCGGTCCTCGGATATTTTCAAAATTCATTTTAATTTGGAACGCCTAGAAGATGGTTCACAACGAGCAATTTGCAACTATTGTGGGGTTATCTATAAATTTTCTGGTGGATATGGCAATATGATCAAGCACATGGAAAAACATCATCCGGTTGAACTTGGCATTGATACGACGCAAACTCAAATGGGCAGGTACGCATCATCTAGTAGAGTTACGAGTAGTGTAGATTTATTTAAATATTCTGATGCAAAAAATAGAGAAGAAATTGCGAAATTAACTTGTATGGCACATCTTTCTTTAAGCTTTGGTGAAAAACTTCATTTTACTAATTACGTGCATAATGCTTTAAACCCTGCTGCATGTAAAATGACTCGAAACACAACAAAACGTCATATTTTCAAATTATATAAAGATAGTAAAATTATTTTAAATGAAATATTTAAAGAGATGAAAGGTCGTATTTCTATATGTTCTGATATTTGGAGTGACCATTGGAAAACACACTCATACATGGGTGTGACTTGTCATTGGATTGATGCATCATTTACCATGCAAAAAAGACTTATTGCATTTAGAGTTTTTGATGACCCACATACTGCACATAATATTTATAGAATGATGAAGGTAATTTTTGATGAATATGGTTTAGCAGAAAAAATTTTAACAATTGGATTTGATAATGCATCTGCAAATACTGCATCCATTCATGATTTAAAATCCTTATGCGAACCAAATTTAGGGGGTCGATTTTTTCATATTCGTTGTACATGTCATGTCCTTAACATATGTGTGCAAGACAGACTAAAATTATTATCACCTTTCTTTGATCCAATTAAAACGGCACTTAACTGTATTTGGTCATATTCTCAAGTTATGGAGAATTGACCAAGTTTTGTAAAATAAATGGTATTAAACCGATTAAATTTTCAAGAGATGTTCCAACGTTTGAATTCTACTTATTTTCTTTTATGTCAAGCATTTCAATAATTGACATTATTTAGTTTTTTTTTTCAACATGTTCAAAATATCACACTTTATCCTAGTCAATGGGATATTTGTGAAATTTTTTAGATATTTTAAGAGTTTTTAATGATGCTACTTTAGTTTTTAGCGGTGTTTATTATCCTCCTTCACATTTATTTCTTCTTGAGAGTTTGAATATTGTTGGCACTCTCGATGAGCATGTTGACAGTGACGACCCTAATGATATTGTTTTGCTCGAAGCCATTACTGCTATGAAGGTAAAATGGTTGAATTATTTTAGAGAAATTCTTTTACTTTTATCTTATTGCTGCTGTTTTTTGATCCTAGATTTAAATTAGAAGGTTTGAATGATGGTTTACAAGCTTACTATGGTTATTTAGGAATATTAGATGAATTGATATTACGAGCATAATGACGAAATTAATAAGTGATTTAATTATTTTATTTAATGATTATATTGTAGGATATAACTAAGGAACATTAGGTCAATCTAGTAGTAGCGAACCGGTAATTCAAACAAGACTTAGCGTAGAGGATCATTGGTTATTGCAACGAAATAAAAAATCTAGGGATACGACAACTAATAACCCTGAATTAGATAATTATTTATCTACAAATTTTGAGTTTTCTAATGAAAGTTTATGCATTAAAATTTTTAAAATCCTTGAATGGTGGAACCGGCATCAAAATATATATCATGTTTTATCTATTATTGCTAAAGAGATCTTGGCAGCACCTATTTCCACCGTTGCGGTTGAGCAAGCCTTCAGCTTAGGAGGTAAATATTGGAAGCTAGGCGATCTTCATTACATCCAAGCACTCTAGAAGCAACAGCTTGTGTGGATGATTGGACTCGAGCTGATCTGAGACAACAAGAAGATGCCCCCGATGATTTTGAAGATTTGTTCGATAATGCTTCTGCAACAAGTGCAAGCGGAACCGGAGCCGAAGGATCAACTGATAATGATGATTGATAATTGTAAAATTATAATTTACAAAGGGGATATATCTTAAACTTGTAATGGAACTACGTGAGCTTTGATTCCTCTCACCCTTGGAGGATACGTATGCAACTTAAATTTTTTAAAATTTAAGCTCAAGTTCTTCAATATTATAAATTTTTTTATTTATAAAATTAATCTCATTTATTTTAATTAATTTTCAAAATTAAAAAAAAAAAGTCGTGGAACCGAACCGGTCGGTTCCGGTTCGGTTTAAGGTTCCGGTTCCACTTAAGTGTGGAACCGGAAACAAGCCGGTTCGGTTCGGTTCGGTTCCGAACCGGAACCGAACCGCCGGCCGGGTCTACATGAAAGAACCACTAAACGTGATCAAATTTTGGAATTGTTAGATGGCTTATGACGCTATTCAGAGATGGCCGATAATTAATTTTATAGTGATTTTGTATAGCACGTAAGCGCATATATTGTATCAGTTATATAGAAATATATCGATCGCACGAGAAATTGTTATTAATGTTAAATATCAAAATTTTATCAATCCTAACTTTCTTTAGACTAGCGATTATGAAGGAATAGGTATAAAGTAACAAATTAAAGTAAAAATAATTAAATTTAATCATTTGAAAGTAGCAAGATAGGAAGAATCTAAGATTACAACTTCCCTACAATATTCTCTTAAATCTTTCTCTTCTATTTATAATTGATTCACTATGTTAAATTATTAGCATAGAACACGAAATTATTTACAAGTCTCTTCCAATGGTCAAGTAGAACAGTCCAACTTAGTTCAATAACATATATTCCTATGATAATTAATATAAGCTAGACTCATTACGATCGGGTTCTAATTATGGCTACGCATGCCCTGCAAGTATATTATTATCCTGTACGGGAATCGATTTTACGAATGTGATCATGCATTATCAATTCTCAAGGCTAAACCAAAATTCATTTTTTCCAAGTTCCTTCGAGTTTATCACAACTATCTTATTGATGATCAATCAATATAATGCATTAAGTAAAGAGAATGATAGACGATCCATATAAAAGGTCACAATCAATCATAATAGAGATTCAATTGACAAAATTTCATATTGGATTGCATTGCAATCCTAGAACAAGATCTAATTCAAGATGAATAAGATAAATAAAACCATCATGATATTCAACATAATAAATATAAGCAAAAGAATAAGAAAATGTGGATAAAGAAGATAAATCATGAAAGTTGTCAATATCCAATATCTGAAATCTCTAATATTATCCTCGTGATTCTTATTTGATCGTTTTGTTCTTAGTTGTTCTTGAATGGTTGTTGTTTTTAGAGTGTTTTACCTAAAAAATGGCTTATTTTCCTCCCCAAAATATATGTGAAGTAACATTAAATGTTCCCCTTATATATATATATCATAAAAACTAAGTTTCCTATTCAATTTTGTACTTATCGCAATGGTGGCGCTCCACAAAAATCTTTGCGGTGCTCCAAAAATCTTTTTCAAGTCACTGGAACGCTTTTTAACTAGACAGTGACAAGCCACAAATTGGCTAATAGTGCAGTATTGTCAATTTCAATCTTGATTTTGGCTAAAAAGAAATTTGATTCACCCTTTGACGTAAACTAAAATGTTATAGATAATTGAATCTTCTTTTCAACGCAACCTGAATCACCTCAATTGGATATTATATGAGAAATTTATAAATAAAATATTAAAAACTATGCGAATTAGGAAGTCATTAATGTAAATCGAGAATTTCGAGTTTTCATTCTTTTTTTTGCTCAATTCTCTATATAATGTATCCTAAATAATAATAATAAAAAATGAATATTTGTAGATTTAAAATATTCGAAAACATTATTTAGGGGAGCAATGCATAAACTGCCTGTTTGCAGTGTAAACACGTGTCTGTCACATTAGTTGATTATGTTTCATATTGAGTTTATTTATTTATTTATTTTTATTGCAGCGACTCTTCCATGCATTGTTTTTCATCAAAGGTTGGTACTTGGTACTAATTAAAAATTTCACAGTAGTAATTACAAATAGAAACTCCTAATCATCAATCAACAAAACAAACATAACCATAAATTTTACTTTTCGGTTATTCTTATACCAACAGCAGCTATGTTCTCTCTTAAAAACATGCCTTCAACAACATCAGCTCTATCAACATGTCCGGTTGGCATAAAATCACGAATCCTAATTGAAATTTGAGATGATTTTTCATCGTTTTTCAAAAAAAAAATTAGGATAAGACATGACGAGACTTAATTAGGACATGACGTCTCAATTTTCATCCCTAATGTCTAGAAAGTCAAAAGTACACAAGAAATAAAATAAACACGAATCGAGCAGGTGTAAGCCAAGAATTTAGATATAATGCTATGCCGAGCTGAGTTGAGTTAAATTTTTCATAATTTTTTCACACATATTTTAATAACAATGCACGGTTAAGATTCAACTATATAAATTATTATACAATAATACTACCAATCATAATTTATTTTTATTTAAAAAAAAAAAAGCAAATTTAGCATGTCAGTCTCGGGGTGGGACAGAACTAGTTGAAATTTAGCAGACAACTAAGCGTTATAAGAACATGAAACTACCACCAGCAATGTTCCTGTCGGAAGTTTTGTCATGTGCTTGCAGACTTACTGAATCCCTAATCATTGATCATGTAATAAAAATGGTACATAGTCTTAAATTTATAAGAACACAACACAAGAGCATAGTCGAGGACTCGAAACATTTCTAACCAACTATATTAAATCGGTAGTTCCTAATTAAAAAAATAAAAATAAATAACATTTAGTTTGGGATCATCTCTTCAAATGTCAAATTTGGGAGAAAAATTTATGCTCGATTCAAAAATTCTTTTGATATCACCATTGGCGATGGAACGAAACCAAAATGCATATAGATTACAAGGGCTGTACATCTCTTCTTCTCTATGAGTAACAAAAATAAATAATGACCGTGGGGAGGGGAGATGGCCAAAATAAAATAGAAAAGAAGATACAAGGGGAAATTTACAAGGGAAACTACCTTAACACTGGGAAACTGAGTAGCTCTTGCTCTTCCGAAAGAAGCTAAAAGCTTTCCCCATCTTTCTTCTCGATATGGATTTACATGCTGGTTTTGATTCTGGATCGGGATCGGGATCGGGATTGGGAGTAAATGTTGGTTTTGGCTTCTCACTGCTATCATCAGCCTGTTGTCTGATGTCAACAGGTGGATGATCCCGTTGCCGCTGCTCTCGAAACAGCATCAGAAGTCTCTGTGCCTTATCTCTCTGTCTTGAAGTTCCATTCACTGAAATAGACACAAGTGCAGGTATGACCCCTTCTTGTAGAACCATTTGACAACATTTCTCATTCCCATTGCACAAAATTAGAAGGCATGAAACAGCTTGCTCCTGCTCAATGAGTTCCCCAGTTTCCAACACTGTTGCCAACTCAGAAACTAAGCCCGGTGTTGAATTCATTTCTTCTTTTCCTGCCGGACTTGCAGCTAAGTTTAGCAAAACTGCCAAGGATTTTTCTGTCCAGGTGTGGACACCAGGAACCGCGAGAGATTGTAGGCCACTGATAATGCCAGCTGAAAGGAGGTTTGGAATATTGGTGGGGATGGTGGAGAGATTATAAAGAGCATGAAGGGCATCAAGCTTGCATTGGGATCCAGTTTCACCTTTACAAAGCTGAACTAAAAATGGGACAGCCTGACTTGAGCTGATTATAGGCTTGGCATCTTCAAGGCATGAGAGATTCAAATAGAGCGCTGCTGCTGCCCCATGGGAGTTGGAGTTTGAGATCATTTTCTCAAGCAACGGAATTACTCCAGCAGCTAACATCAATTCCTTGTTTCTGTAATTTCAGAAAAGAAAACAGGAATAAGAAAAGAAATTAACATCTCTATGGTTCACAAATAAATGAAGAAAAGAAACAGAAACAAAAGATCCTGTAAAAAAAAAAAAACTTTTATTTCACTACATGCTACAATGGCACCATAATACTACTATGTTGATGATTCGTCTGCACTGAAACTTGCGTCAGTTATCAATGTATTAAATTGCTAAAAGCCATATCTATGTTAAAAGAGTAATGTTAGAGCCACAAACTAATTTGTACAAACTGATGTGGCATATCAGTATTGGTTGAATGAAATCATTTGTACAATGAGTTTGTATTACTCGAGTTAAAATACCACCACAACTAAAACTAATACTGATACTGAAACCAGCAAGGTTATCCGATGCTTTTAGAAAACATTAAACATGAGCACAAACCTGTTATTGTGGACTGCAAGGTTAAATAGAGCCAAAGCTCCAATATTTTGATAAGATGAATTCATTTCGTGCACAGCTGACTCTAGGAAGCTTAACAACGCTACAACGAATCCATTTGCCCCCATAAAAATCCGGGCCTCCTCATCATCCTTCAGCAAGACCCTTATTTGTTCTACAACATTACATTTTTGCCTCAAGTCTTCCCCTTCATTCAGGACATCTAGGAAATCCTGATATCTTTCAAACATATTGAACTCATACTCATCCTCCTGTTCACAAATATTTTCAATTTCATTGTATTCCAACTCTTCAATTGTACCACTCTCCTCCAAAGGAACGACCTTCATGTCCTTCAATTTGCGAGAGTGGACAATTTCATTTGATTTTGAATTAGTGGACTCCTTGGACAAAGCCAGCCTCCAATAGTTTAGGTCAAGAGAATCAGGGGGGCCATCAGGAACGGAAACTCCATTCTGTTCACACCAGCTAGCAATGAGACCCTTAACACAGTAATTTGGTGTCAAACAAAGATGAGGCAGCTTCTGCTGCGTTTTAGGGCAGGTATTGTGCCCATCACTGAACCATTTTTCAATGCAGATCTTTTCATATGTTTGTCCGGAAGAAATTACGACTGGATCATACATAAGCTGCAATGATATCGGACACCTCAATTCCTCTGGTGGAAGGGGCATCTGCCCTGATCTCCTATTGTTTGGCCGAATGTTGAAAGAACTAAGTTTTGACAGCTGGCGGTCAAAGGGATTCTCATTGCCGTAGTACCCACCATCCTCAAAAGAACCTAGAACAGTTGGCGAACAAGGAGTTGAACCTTGTGAATCATTGTCATCTATCATCTCACTTCTAAATAACTTGGAATATTTTCTCATGAGATGTAAAAGATAGGCTACAATCAATTCTTTCCGCTTATCTTCCTCGGCACGAGCTCTCTCAATAAGTTTTTTGAGAGCCCTTCTCTCAGTAAGGGCTGTTCTGGAGGAAGTAATTCCAAGTCTAGTAGCAACCTGGTGAAATGCTTCGAGCTCATTATTGTCATTTGGGTCATTAAATTTTCTATGCTGCTGGAGGAATGCAATTATATCATCGCCGACTTGTTTCTCAGAAGGATCAAGCGAAAAAGCAATTTTCTCAAGCTCATTTACAATCTCCAAAATCTGAAAGTGGTTCGATCAATAAAGGAATTAGAGATGCTTGTAAATGATTGAGACAAATAAAAGTTGTTGAAAATCACTAAACATTACAATCAAGAAAAGCCAGTTTAGCATTTGGTTACAAATTCATCAGAAACTATAATATCAATGAGAAGAACCAACCATTAAAAAAAGGGAAAACTTCAGTGGATAGCATGACAATCAATCGCAGACATAAAGATATACTTTAATTTATTTAGGAGACCACCCAGCACAAAAGCAACACTAATAATCTTACACAAACATACAAAGGAAACAAAACAATTCCACATACCATACTTTCAACTTTTCATAGAACATTTTTAGGAATCATTCTCTGTTTGAACCACCCATTACATTAATATGAGAAGTTCTGCTCAACGCAAGACACAAAATCGAATGGGCAAAAAGTTTACCCGACATCCAATCGATTGTGGAACAATATCTTCAACACGCCTAAGACTCTCAACAAGAGCATTGCGTGCTTTCTCAAATTTTAAAAGCACAGAATCCCCAGTCATAGCCTACATGATAAAAATTGTTTCATTAGTACATTCCCCCTCCACAAACCTCAAACCTCTCCAGAAGTAAATATAGTGGCAAAAATTTGACCTCGATATTGAAGTCCTCTTCACTAAAAAAAACAAAAAATCAATATTGTTACAAAATGTGCATACCAAGTACAGTTTACTACATTCTGAGCAGTGATGAAGAATATTCTTAGCCTTCTCAAGTGCTATGTGCAAAGAACATAATGCCTGAATGCCCGATTTGCTCCTAGGACGAGAAGCTTCCAAAGAAGGGAAAATTGACAATATTTTGCAGTAAATCGCAGAGAGTTTCTTGCACAAGTCTCCATGTAACTGCATTCATATTCAGTAAAGGAAAACTATGAAATTGAAGAGCTGATTTTTCTTTAGCCAACAAAATTATGTACAGCAAAAGTCAAATTTGAATGTTTGAAAGACCAGTTTGAGAAATGTAACTATTTGCTCTATATTTTCAACATCTTCAATTATAAATCACATTAGCATAAAAAATAGAAAGTCTTTCTCAAGCTTATTAAAACATTCCTTGATCTGATTTGGGCATACACAATGCATTAACACTTTGGAGAAGACACAGCCACCAAACATGTTAACAAAAATCCCCCTTGTAAAAAAATGCTAATTAATTGGACAATCAATAAGCTATCGAACACATAGTAGAAAAAATCAATAAAATTGTCAAACCCACCATTTAGATTCAATCAATTGGTATAAACCATTCATACCTTGGCATCACTAGCCGCAAACAAATTTTCTTCAACTTCAGCAATATCCATAATTCCCTTCACCGTGGAAAACCAAAACGCAAATCTATATTATCTGAAATGATAACGGCAAAAATAAAATTAAAAATTAAAAAAAAAATCATAATCAGCCAATGATAAATGAAAATGTTTTGAATATCTCAAGCAGACCTATAATTAACCAAACATGCCACAGTTTATAAGTTTTTGCAATAGACAAAATAGGGGGCCAATAAATCAAGTATCGTTTAAACTTTTGTCTGGATGCAGACGAGAGATAAATTTTCATTTTTTATACGAAGAAACTAATTTTCACATTTTCCATTTTTCTCGGCAACCAAACAGGGGATTAAAGTATAAAATTAACCAAAAAAAACAAAGAAAAAGAAACTAAAAACTGCTATTTCATTTCACCAGTTTCATAATCAAAGTTGATCTGGACATAACAAAATAAACAAATAAAAAGGAAATAAAAACTCAAAATTTTAATTGGAATAACGATTATAACATTTGACAAGAAACAAACAATTAAGAAGTATGCTAAAACAAAAACGTAAAATCTGATTTAGACATTTCATCAAGCAGCAAATATTCAAGATTCCGAAAATGATTAAAACAGAGGAAAAAAATAATAACCTAACAAAAAAAGAAATTGATTTTTCGAAAATGACCTTCTGAGAAGAGATTTTTTTAAAAAAAAAAAAAACTCTATCAGCTTATCGACACTCACAAAAACAGAATAAAACGCTAGTCACCGAACTCATCAACGCGAAATTTGCCAGCGTAAGAACTAAAAATCTCCGAAAAATGATATTTCGGAAAATTACGAAATACGAATAGATATTTATTTATTTATTTACTTTTTAAGTGCAAAAACTGAGGCTTTGGAGCCAAAACGTACCGGCAAAATCTGGATGAGCCAAGGAGGCTTCATATAAAAGTATATACAAAAGTTGAAGGAACCAAACAGGGACTTAGGGTTTCTACGATCCGTGAATTAAAGTTCGAATTTTTTTTTTTTTTTTTTGGTTATTTTGGGTTTTCAAATTTAGAAGTTTTAAAGAGAGTTTTTGGCGAGAGTGAGAGGATAGATGAGAGTTGAGGTTCGGTATTATTGAAAGAAGGTGCTTATAATGGAAATGGGTTAATTTATTTGAGTGGGGAAATAAATAAACACTCAAGTAGGAATGAGATGAGTTTGATATTGAGAATGAAAGTTAAAAGACATAATATAAATTATTTTATTTGATTTATATTAATTATGGATCATAAATTTGAGTTTTGTATAAAAATATTATTTAAAATGTCATTAACAATCTTTATTAAAATATATTAAGTTTTGATAATCAATTTTTTAACGAAAAAATATATGAAATTTGTAACAATTTAAATAACAGAGACAATCAATAAGTATTGATTTTTAATAATCACGAAACAAATGGAAGAAATGGTTATAGTGTTAATTCAATGATTCATATTCACTTCATTTAACTATTCTCTTTAATTCTCATTAAGAGTGCATTTGACTTTATATATGTGGATATGATTCTCCATTCCCATGTTAAACAAAAATGGATTATAATTAAAAATAAATGAAAAATGGATTATAATTAAAAATAAATGATGAATAAAGAGAAATTGCTCCTCAATCTCACTATTCATCCTACAAAATATCAACCAAACAATTGTTATTCTCCTGTACTGTACAGTTTCCATTAATTCTTTATGAAAATTAAGAGCCAAACCTAGCCTCAATGGGATTGGGAGTGTTATTTTTTAAAAAAAGAATATTGATTAATTAATGGTATGGGTGTTCATATAGTCGGGTCAAATCGCAACCCAATTCGACGTGACCGGACCCGACCCGTGCGGATTCAACAAAAATTTAATATTCAGGTTGATCCGACCAAGACCAGACTTTTGCGATTCGATTCACGGGTTTGACGACTCAACTCGATCCGACCCGATTTTTTTTTAAAAAAATTCTATTAATTTTCTAAATTTTTTTTATTTTTTAAAGTTTTTACTATTATTTTCGTTGTTTATTACTTGTTTACCTTGAAATTTTATAGGTATGATAAGTTTCGGGACATAAAATAGTTAATATTATGTCTCAAAATAATTAATCCATTAAAAAAAAAATTCCGTCGACCCGACCCGACCTGTTCGTGTTTGCAGACTCAAATTTCGGATTCGGATTTAACGACCCACGTTACCCAACCCGATCGAATTTCATAAAATTTGAAAAATCATACCCGACTCATAAACACCCCTAATTAATTGATTAATTTTGATATTTTTTTTTTTGTGAATAATTTAATGTTTTGAATTTGATGGGTTTGGAATTAATACCGCTGATGTCTCCCCCGGTTCACTGGCCGACAAATGCCGACCTCCTCGTTTATCGGTACACATACAATGACCGATTTATCCTTATTGTAGGAAATGAAATATTTCCTTGTTTTATCTCCAACTTGAAATAAATACATTTTATAAAAAAAAAAAATACAATCATTATGATACTAAATGACAACACTGATTTGAGTGGTATTTGAGAGAAGAGTGTATAATTAATTATTCCATGATGACATGAATTGTATATGAACAAATATATCAATTTATTTAACATTATTAATTAAGATCTTGCAATTTTTATATGATTGTTAAGTTCACATTTGGATCTATATTAAATATATTTGTTGATGGTGTTTTCAGGCACTATGTTATTTAAACAGCACGACAGGAGTAAAAAAGGTAATTCACTTCTCAGTCAAAATCATTAAATGCCGACCCGACCACTAAGAGCCAAACAGTAAGAGGCCGAGCACTGGATGATAGGTGACCGACCACTTTTGTTCAGATAAACCGGGCACTATCAGGTCGACAACAGCATTCTCAGTACAAAGAACTATCATGACCGACCTCATGAAGACCGACCATATGGCGAGATATGCTCAAGAAGATGACACCATATTCTTGCGGATAAGATAAACAAGTTATCCTACTTTCACAAGGAAAAGTAATGAGTCAGAATCCAAAAAGGAATAAGAAAAGTGAAAGCAATATTAGACTAGGAATCCTTACAATAGGAGAACACTGATTCGACCAGAATTCTTATACGAATAGTAATATGATTTCTGTACTATTATAAATAGAAGGGCAGAATAGTGTAAGGGGATCGAATCATCAAGCCCTGACTTGTAAAAAAGAAAAAGAGCTCTGGAAAGCGTGTTTTAGTAATAAAAATATCATCATGTTTGTGTCCGTGGACGTAGGTCGGATCCAAATCCACCGAACCACGTTAAAACCCCTTGTTGATTGGTGTATTTATCTGTTTTCTGTTAAATTTGCCTTTGGTCCCCCATAACCAAACAAATTCACTATTGAATGAGGATTTCCTCGGGAGTGATATTCTCATATTGTCCTGAGACCAAAATCCACCGTCAACAATATTATTGAATGATTAATTTAAAATTTAGCATCATTCACAAAACCGTTGCATAATCACACGTGTCCAGGTCCAGTTGCTCATAAATCATATTTTAAAATGTTTGTTGTCTTGTTGATCATATTAGTGACAACAAATAATTATAAATACTGCAAGGGCATTTTAGTAAGAGTGGAAGTGAGCTGATTTGATTACTAGCGGTTGTCGCCATCCAGGAGTACGGAGGCAGGAATTCCTATTACAAGTAAAAAATTTATATAGAATTGTTCTGATATTTCAATTAATAAATAATAAGTGTTTTAATTATTTTGAAAATAATAAATCAAAACAAAAAAAAATGATTAAAATATATGTGCATATCTTTAGGGGTGGCAAAACAAATCAATGAATCAAATTTGTATCGAATCATAAACGAATCGAATCAAAATGTGATGGATTCGTATTCGATTCGTTTATTAAACGAATCCTAATATTATGATTCGTATTCGATTCGTTTATTAAACGAATCGAATACGAATATTTGTTTATTCGTTTAACCAATGATATTATTTAATAAAATAATTTACCACAATTGATTTACATTAATTCTTCATAAATATATACATATGAAATATTTAATTAATATATTTACTAAAAATATCTCACCAAATATTGAAAGTATTACTTTTTCTATAATAATTAGCTATAATTTCTCGAATCTTAAAGAAAATTAACAAGAACTAGTAAATAAAAATAATAAAAAATCGAATCGACTCATTTATTAAACGAATCCATTTTTTCAAATTCGTATTCGCTTTAAAGCGAATCGAATCAAACGAATAAACGAATTTTGAACCAAATTGTCACACATATGACATACATATCTTTATATAAGTTTTTCTGCTCTATGAGTTTGATTAAAAATAATGCTGGCTTCACCGTCCTTCCACGTGGCCATTTTTTCACCACCAATTTTAACTGTCCCCACTCTTCTCCAATTATTACTCGCCACTCAGATCCGTTTTTCACGGAATTTTCTGTAGCTTTCGCCCCAATCAACGGTTTAAAAACGCCATCCCAATTCACCGCCCATAACACAAAATCCCACGCGCACTGACGATAAAACGAATCTAATGGATCCCAGTGACATACCAAATTTCACCGCGCGTGCCTCAAACGCTCTCAACTTTAGCGTCAGTAATTTGTACCACATTTTAGCCTTATATTTTAACATTTTGCGCATCAGATTAACACTAACATGTAAGTGCAGTACATACAGGTAAGCATCAGCATCAGCATCAATCAATCCGATATGTACACGTGTCAAATTCCTGATTGCCTATTTTAAAGGGATGATTTGCTGATGCAACCCCTTATAAGTTCAAAAATCTGAATCATTAAACTTCAAAATTATAAAAAAAATTATTTTTTTTTTATATCGAGTTCAATAATTAATATTTCAACTTCAAAATCATTCACGGTTACTAAATACTAAATATAGCTTTCAGTACTTCTGGGTTCATAGATATTTTTTTTTTCAGATGAGTCCAAAAAACAATTCTGATTTCTAGGCAGTGTGATATGAGTGATGCAACAATTATTTGTCTTTACCTCGTGGCACGACAATTGAAATTTATTAGATTTTAGACCATTCTCTTGTTGTTTCCACGAATTTGAGATGCTTTTTCCTTTAAATTCCAAACCAAGGACAAGGAGGAAATAATGTACAATTGTTGACTTCAAAATTGTTTGGATTAAGAGGAAATTGGGAGATTTTTGTGGAATATTGCAAAAGTAGATTTTGTTCAAATAGATTGAATTGGACTTTTTTTTTTTTAAGATATAAATCTTATTGTCCCCAAAGGACGTGTATTGGTGGTATAGTGTTAATGATCTTACTTTAAGGTCATGAGTTCGAATTCAGAGAGTACGTTTCTCGTAAGAGCCTGAGACAGCCGGAAGTTTTACATGCTCCTCTTAAGCCCGGAATATGGGGTTTGGCGGCAGAATTTCCAACAATTCCAAATTATATATATATATATATATATATATATATATATAATATATATATATATATATATATTATATATATATATATATATATATATATATATATATATATATATATATATCTTGTTTTTGGTCAATATAAGATATGAAAGTCAAATTCTTTGTTCTAAAATTTCCATAGAAATTGTTATGGAAGATATTAAATGGAGTAATTAGTTGAAACATCAACATTTGTAATGAGATTAAGCTCATAAAATATATATAGATAGAGTAAATGACCATAACTAACTAACTAACTAACATTTAATGATCACACTAAATTAGAAGCCACATTTATATTCTATTTATTTCGAATATGATGTGTCTGTTAATATGAAGAAGTGTTGGGTGCTTTCCGTGTATATATTTCATTATGAGCAATAATACATATCTATTTAATGGTACCACCAATGAACCCAATTGGACTCCATCTAGCCACCTATGTCTAGGCATTACAAAATCGAAAAAAAAACAATAATAATAATAATAATAATAATAAAATAATAATAATAATAATAATAATAATAATAATAATAATAATAATAATGTAATTCAAATTACATTTATGGGTAGGTAGGATATGTATCATCTCTCTTTTATTTTATATATACACACGGTCAGGTTCTTGTAAGGTTCATATGGATCTTATGTGAACCGTAATGGTTGATAAAAAAAAATATTATACCTTTTAGTGGAATATGAATTTTATGTGAACTGTAAAATGTGATTTAAAGTCTGACTATATATATATATATATTACTTTTTTGAGAAGTAGGTGACGAAAATGATTTGAGATGATTTTTTGTTTGTAACAAATTTAGATTGAAATTTAAGATGATTGTTTTTAAATAAAAAAAATTAGATCAAAATTTAAAATAAAAAAAAAAAATATTTTAAATCTAAATTGTTATCTATGGAAAGTTTTTCTTAGAATACTGGTTTTGATATATGTGCAATTAAAATGTAATGCACATGTATTGATGTAACATGTCTGGGGCAGAGCATTAATTGATGGCCATTAGAACTTTGATAATTGTGTGTAAATAGCGTACATGGAATTATCAAACAATAATTGATATATATTTTTCGTAATTTTAAATAATTATATATTATAATCTCTTTAAAATATATAATTATTTGAAGTAACAATCTGACTAAAAAATATCGATTAACAAAACTTGTTTGTCTAAGATAAGCCAACAATCACAATTAACATCAAATGGTACATTTCACGTGGGTCATAATTGGCCGTCCATGTTGTGTCCAAAGTCAGGTATCACAGAATTAAACGATTTTATTTTTTAATTAAATGATGCCCGTGCCTACGGCACGATATTACAGTACTTGCCCGTGCCTACAGCACGGTGTTACAGAATTAAATGATTTTATTTTACTTTATATTTTTAAATTTGAAAATTTGAAATTTTTTAACCATTTCCATCAATCAATTCACTATCTTTCCTCCAATTACCAATGAAATGATCTAGGCCGTCAATTAAGCATATAAAGAGAGCCGTTGGATACACTCTCTTTCCTCCAACAACACAAACATTCTCCTTTATTATATAGATATATAGATATATAATATATTTAATACTAATATAAAATTATTTATTTTTTGTGAGAAACTGAGAAACCGAGAGAGAGTTTGAAGAAAATATTGTTTTCTTGTTATTCGATGAGAACATATGTTGCCTTTATATAGGCTTACAAGCTCGGATATTTCGGGAAGGTATCCGTTACAATATTATGGTAATAATGTACAATTAATTACAAAATCAATTATAATCAATTGACTTAAATACAATTGATTATAATTGGCAATATATCATGCCATATCTTAATATCCCCCCTCAAACTCAAGGTGGTAGTAGAGGAACCAACCAGCTTGAGTTTGGAAACAAGAGTGAGAAAGCGGCTGGAAGAAATGACTTAGTGAAAATATCCGCCAGTTGGTCAGCGGATCGGAGATAAATCAACTGAATAGTGCCCTGAATAATATGTTGACGTATGAAGTGACAATCAATCTCGATATGTTTGGTTCGCTCATGAAAGACATCATTATGAGCGATTTGAATAGCACTCTGGTTGTCACAGTAAAGTCTGATAGAAGGTGGTTGAGGGACACCAATATCCTCCAACAGCCATCGTAACCATAATAGCTCGGCTGTAGTATCAGCAAGAGCCCTATACTCAGCCTCAGTACTAGAACGAGCAACAAGAGTTTGTTTCTTGCTACGCCAAGATATAAGAGAGTCACCGAGAAATAGGCAATAGCCAGTGGTGGATCGACGATCGGTAGGATCGCCCCCCAATCTGAGTCTGAATAAGCACGAACCTCAAGGGAAGAATGAGAGGAGAAGTGAAGACCATAGAAGAAAGTGCCCTTAAGATAGCGAAGTATACGCAGCACAGCAGCATAATGTGTGGAACGAGGAGCAGCCATGAACTGACTAACAATGTGAACAGCATAAGCAATATCCGGTCGAGTCACTGTAAGGTAAATGAGGCTACCAACTAATTGACGGTAGAGAGTAGGATCATCCAGAGAGGTTCCATCCATAGGGGTAAGCCGAACATTATACTCAATGGGGGTAGGAGCTGTCTTGCTGTCGGTCAGACCAGCTCGAGAAATGAGATCAGAGGCATATTTTGCCTGGGAAAGATAATATCCATCATCAGAGGAGGTAACTTCAAGACCGAGAAAGTAGCTCAGAATACCGAGATCTTTCATCTCAAATTGGCTACTAAGAGACTGCTTGAGATCAGTGATTCCAGAAGTATCATCACCAGTAATAACCATGTCATCAACATAAAGGAGTAACAAGACAATACCGTTATCAGATTTACGAATAAACAAAGCCGAGTCATGTGGGCTGGAGGTGAACCCAAGTTGATGAATAACAGTACTAAATTGTCAAACCATGCCCGAGGAGCTTGCTTCAGACCATAGAGAGCTCGTCGTAGGCGGCACACTTTGTTTGATGGATAAGAAAGACCAGGAGGTGGTTTCATATACACTTCTTCAGAAAGAACACCATTGAGAAACGCATTCTTGACATCCATCTGAAACAAACTCCATTTCCGAACAGCAGCAATAGCAAGTAAGCTGCGGACTGATGTGAGACGAGCAACTGGAGCAAAGGTTTCCTCATAATCAACCCCATATTCTTGTGTAAAGCCCTTGGCAACAAGACGTGCTTTATAGCGTTCAACAGAGCCATCTGAATGAGTTTTAATCTTATACACCCATTTACACCCCACAAGAGTTTTACCAGCAGGAAGGTCAACTAAGTCCCAAGTACCGGTCTTGTCCAACGCATGTAATTCTTCGTGCATAGCTTGCTGCCAATGAGGATCAGTGGATGCTTCTTTATAGGACTGTGGTTCATGTAAGGAAACAATAGCAGAGAAACAATGATATCGGTTAAGATAAGGAGGAGGATGTCTTACTCGAGTAGGATAACGAGAGGAGGATGCATCAAGGTTGTTTTCTATCTCAACAGGAGCAGTGGTAGGATCAGCAGACGAGGCGGCATCAGGAGCAGGCATAAGAGTAGATTGGTCATCGGTAGGCTCGTCCATATGTCCTGCATCATCAGTATTGGGAAACAACTCTATAGAGGGGTTAGTAAATAATGGAAGGTGGGAGGAGGAAGAGACTTTGAAGTCGGAAAGAGAGGAAAACATTGTGTGTTCCCAGAAGACGACATGACGGGAGATTCGAAGTTTTTGTGACACAGGGTCCCAACAACGATAGCCTTTGTGTACGATACCATAACCGAGAAAACAACATAATCGAGCACGAGGTTCTAACTTGTGATGTTCAGTTGGAGGGAGAAGGACAAAGCATGCACACCCAAAAACCTTAAGAAGCTCATAGGAAGGTGAAATACCATGTAAGCACTCATATGGAGACTGGTGGACTACAGCAGAGGGTATTCGATTGATAATATAAACAGCTGTGAGGGCGGGCTCACCCCAAATTTCTCGGGGCAGGAGGAAGAAACAAGCATGGATCGGACTGTATCTAGAATATGGCGATGTTTACGTTCAGCTCGTCCATTTTGTTGAGATGTATATGGACATGATCGTTGGACTAGTGTACCGTGATCGGTAAGGAATGATTGAAGCTTAGAGTCAAGATATTCCATAGCATTGTCGGTGCGTAGTATTTTGATGGTTTTTGGAGAATTGAGTTTTGACCATTTTGGCAAAGTCAATGTAAAGCTGGGGAAGTTCGGACCGCTGTTTCATGAGAAATATCCAGGTAAAACGCGAATAATCATCAATGAATATCACAAAATATCTTGATCCCCCCATAGTTGGTGTAGGTGAAGGACCCCATATATCAGAATGAATTAAATCAAAAGGAGCAGTCGAAATAGACTGATTATTATTAAAAGACAAAGCTGGTTGTTTGCCAAGCTGACAAGAAACACACATGTAAATCTTTGACTGTAATAGAACCTAAAGACCCATTGGAAATCAAAGGACGAAGTTTACTTAAGGAAACATGACCGAGACGCAGATGCCAGAGATGAAGAGGAGAATAGCTAGTTGCAGCACATAACTGGGAGATACGAGCGGAAGGAAGATGCAGGGAAGTGAGCTCAAACAGACGTCCAATTCTACGGCATGTCCCAAGAATCTGTCCCGTCTGCGGATCCTGTACACGACAACCATTGGAAGAAAAAATTAGTTCAAGGCCAAGTTCACACAATTGTCCAACAGAAATAAGATTAAATGTAAGTTTGGGAATTAAAAAAGTGTTGGGTAGTGTGAGTGTAGAGGTAGTAATTTGTCCGGTTTGACTGACATTTATCTGTGAGCCGTCGGCAGTATGTATCGGCGGTGCAGTAGTGTTTAGATCCAAAGTGGAGAAAAAGTGAGGTTGAGAAGTCATGTGATTACAACAACCAGAATCAAAAAACAAGAGGAATTACCTGATGTAGTAGACAAGGCAGTGGAAGTACCAGAAGGAATGGAAAGTATTTGTCTAAGAAGGGATTCTAGTTACCAGTAGGCATGTGAGAGGAAGAAGGAATACTGACGTCATTGGCGGCAGCAGCAGCTATCACAGGCCTTGGAGGTTGACCGGGTCGGGGAGGACGAGTGGGGCAATGTTCAATTGTGTGTCCAGACAGCTTGCAGTAGCGGCAATCTATCTTAGTGGGGCAATGGGATGCAACATGGCCTTTTTTCTTGCATTTGTGAACATTCAGTAAGGCTGCATTCAGTTAAAGTATGGCCAGATTCATTGCATGTACGACATATCTTGGGACCACCTCGGAAGGAGTGTTTATTGGCTACGGCAAGCACGGTATCATCTTGAGGAGCTTAAGTAACCCTAATCTGGTTTCATCAGATAATAAGCGAGAGACAGCAGCCTCCAATGTAGGCAGGGGAGTTTGATGTAATAAAGAAGCTCTGCAAGATTCAAAATCATCAGTAAGAGCCATAAGAAATTGAATTAACCTCATTCGCTCACGGTATGCAGTATTTTGGCCGCATCAACAGCACAATCCATCAGAGGTTCTGAAAGAGCAAGTTGATCCCAAACAGCCTCCATTTTAGCAAGAAAGCTGGTAATAGGCTGACCTCTATCCTGTTTTAAATTATGCAACTCCTCCCACAATTGGTACTGACTAGAGAGATCAGAGGTAGTGTATCGCATTTCAAGTAAATCCCAGACTTCTTTGGCAGTGTCATAGCGCCCAAATTGGTGGTGAATAGAGGGAGTAGAAGTATTTCGAAACCATGTCAGAATCTGATGATTCTTGCTATCCCAGTCTTCAAGACGATCCGCAAACTTATCATCAGGCTCATCAACACTCTGTTTGGGGAGCTTGATATCCCCCGTGACATAGCGCCATAACTTTCGGCCTTTGAGAAAACTGCGCATCCCCTGAACCCAGAGACGGTAGTTTGAACCTGTGAGAATGGTAGGAATGGGCTGCATAACATCAGATTTGTCCATTTGGAAAAGTTCAGAGAGGTCATGGAGTGGAACAACTTCACAAGGGGCTGTTTGGAAACAGTAACTGGGGGAAGAACCTAGGCGTCTGATACCATGTGAGAAACTGAGAAACCGAGAGAGAGTTTGAAGAAAATATTGTTTTCTTGTTATTCGATGAGAACATATGTTGCCTTTATATATGCTTACAAGCTCGGATATTTCGGGAAGGTATCCGTTACAATATTATGGTAATAATGTACAATTAATTACAAAATCAATTATAATCAATTGACTTAAATACAATTGATTATAATTGGCAATATATCATGCCATATCTTAATATTTTTTAAAAATCAAATATTCCCTTCATCACAAAAAATGTAACTAGAGGTGACAATTTATATTAAAATTTATTTATTTGTACGATTTGGTTCATTTTAAAGTTAATATAGTTTTGGAAAATTGGATTTGTTTAATAAATAAATTAATTCGATTCGATTCGTTTAGGATTTGTGATATTCTTTTTTTTTACTGGTTGATGTTAGTTTCCAACTAAGATTTGAGAAATTATTGCCAACTACCACATAAAAAAAACATTGTATGTATTTGGTAAATCATTTATAATAAATCTATTAATTACGTAATTCTTATGTATGTGTTTATGAATAATTAATATAAATAATTTACGATAATTTATGTTATGGAATAATGTCAATATTAAACGAATATTCGTATTTTACTAAACGAATTGAAAGTCAGGATTAAACGAATATTCGTATTTGACTAAACGAATTGAATATATATCATGATATTAGAATTCGTTTAATAAATTAATCGAATACGAATCCATTATATTTTAATTAGATATAAATTCGATTCGTCGATTTATTTTGCTACCTCTATATGTAACCCACTAGCGCAATCAAAATGATTTTTAAACATTTTAATAAAATTTGCTGTTCAAATTTGAAATTATGAAAAGTAAAAGATACCTAAATTAGTTAAAAATTTATATATTGACCCACTGATAATAGGGTAAATCGACTTAATAAAGATTCGATAGAAATAGGTGTGATTTTGAGGATTAAATCCGAATAAATGAATCAGTAAATAAAAGACAAATTTTATAAGTTTTAAGTTCTTTGGGAGAAAGGCGGAACATAAGGACAATTTCAAATGGCAACCTCCACCAAATGGGTATATTAAGATCAATGTTGATGCAGCTTTCAATCTGGAAAAGAAAACGGTGGGATTATGCATGGTTATGAGAGACAACAAGAGCTCTGTTATTGGGATAGGCACAAGAATGCTTCCTTTTCACGAAGACATTGAGTAGGCAAAAGCTCAGGCTATATTGTTCGGCATCGAAGGGGTAAAGTCAATGGAATTTTTGGCGGTTATTATTGAATCCGACGTCAAAAATGTCATTGACTTAGTTCTTGGTTCTTCTTCAACTACAAATGATATTGAATGGACCATTCAAAAGATTAAAAAAGCTGTGTCTCAATTACCCAGTTGCCTTTTCCAATTCAAATCTAGATTATCCAATACGATAGCTCACAACTTAGCCAAAATGGCTTGTAACTTTGGTATCACTGGTTTTTGGCAGGAGGATTTTCCCTCTCAAATCAGTTGTAACCTCTCCTTTCGTTAATGAATATAATTCTCTTCAAAAAAAAAAAAAAGTACAATGACAGTAATAATAACTATTAATATAAATTTTAACACCTTTTTTTTAAGTCAAAAGAGTCAAACCTTTTTTTTTTAAAATAAAATAAAAAATACCAATGATAAATTCTATTAAACGAGTGAGGAAGATAATATTTCATAATTAAAATACTGCCTAGTAGTATATCTATATTTAAGAAACAAAAATGATATACATAAATAAAAATTTTCCCTACAGTTTTCCCTACTCTCTCACCATAGTTACAACTCACTGTAGTTATTTGTAGCTACACTGAGAAAATTAAGAAAATTTTCGGGAAAAATATATGTATGTATATAATTTCTCTTTAAGAAATCCACGAATACCTTCAAATAGACCCTTATGAATAGAGCATAGGCGACGATAAATTCCACAAATCAACGATAAATAGTGTTCAACTTATTTGGAAGAGCACAAGTTCCACTATCTATTTAGGTATGAAGTTCAAAATAGTTTCTTCATGTTTGTGGGAATAAAATTTATCCTCATACTTAAGTGAGAGTAAATATTTCATCTCTAATTAAGTATGTTATAAAAATTTATATTCAATATCTCAATAAAATCCATGTGGACAATCATTGCTTTGCAAAATTTTGACAAATTCTTATCTACAAGATTATAGCCCTTTTATTGTTATTAATTTTTAGCATAATGAAAAACAAATATATTTTCGTCCGTATATCCATAACCATATGAGCATAGTTCAAATGGTAAATATGATAAATAATAATATTAGAATGTATTTAAAAGTGATAATCTTTTATAAACTTTTTAAGTGTACTTATCATCATACCAAAAATAAATATTAATCGTTGTTTAATCGAGATGTAAGATTCCGACAAAAAAAAAATACTGCAAAACTCGAGGGACTAAAACTTTAAAATTGAATCACCTAACCTAAGAGACCAAATAGAATATTATATTTCTTGTAAAAAAAAAAATAATAATAATAAAATGCTCCACTTGATTCATTAATTAAGCTTTCAAGTAGAAGAATGCTTTTAGGCACACACTCACTTGTTTATTATATGCTTTGATGTGTTGGTGACCATTACTTTTTTTTTATTTTTTTATTTTTGAAACGGTGGAAACCCCGCCACCAAACCACCCATTCTGGGTCGCGGCGTAGATAAAACCATCGGCTGTCCCAGGCTCTTGCAAGAAGTGCACTCCCTGGATTCGAACCCAGAACCTCAAAGGTGAGATCCTGAACCCTACACCACCAAGCCACACCCGTTGGGTACAATTACTTCAAACATCAAAAGCAACTAAAACAATTTCCAATTGGATTAATGATAACATTGTTGGCTATATATAGAATTCAATCCCCACCATCGTTAATGCTGTTCACTTTTTTTTGTTCTAAGTGCCTCCATTAAATTATATTTGCTATGCTTATTTTTGGACTTTGAAGCTCCACTTTCTTATTATAATGTTTTTTTTTTTACTGATATTATTTTTTAAATGTAGAGATATCTTATCATATTATATATAATTGGTTCGGTATGAATGGATGCCCATCTTAGTGAGGAATGCTGCATGTACATATATTTTTTTTTTTTTGATATCGTTAGAAATCCCGCTGTTAAATCATCATTTCCGGGTTTGAGCGGAGCATGTAAAATTTCCGACTGTCTCGGACTCTTACAAGAAACGCACTATCTGGATTTGAACGCAGAACCTCAATATGAGACCCATAACCTTACACCACCAAACCACGTCCGTTGGGGACGCATGTACACTATGTTAGGTATGATTTGATATCTGAAATTTGATAACATAATCTTGTGTAATCACATCACAAAATATCATTATATGTCTTAAAGTAGCTATAAAAAAAATTGATTAAAATACATTTTTTTACTAGCAAGTATGTCTTCTTTGCATGAATTGTGACATATTTGCTTTATTATTGGATACATGTTGCAATTAGTTAACTATTGTTGGGTGCGTTGAAGAAAAAAAAATCAAATGATATGATGTATATTATTAGTATATCAATTAGGTTTTGAAAATAATTGTTAATTGTGTTATATCGGACATATGAATGATAGAAAATCTCGAATCTTTATTAAGATGAATAGAAATTCATGTTAGAATTCAAAACAATATATTTATTCTAAATCATGAAATTTTAACTAAAAAAAATCTTGATTCTAAATAGATATTCGGAATCCTGAGTCATTTTATTCGAAAAAATTATTATAATTCAAAAAAATGATCGAAAATCGAAATGATTTTTCATCCCTAATCACATTTAGGATATGATGAAACTAGAATGAGACGGGAAATCTTGAATGCGGACCCTAATCGTCCGGATTTAGTTCGAAAAAATCAGGCTCATTCATACTTTTATGCTAAATTATTGTCGTACTTCATTCTTAAGAGGGTTAGTAGAAAATTGTATCCATATTATTAAGATACAATTTGAAATTTGTTATGAACTTTATACTCGTGCATTTTAATATTAAAAAATATCGTTATTTAACATTTTATGAAACCATTTTGAGGTAATTTATTAACATTTTAGAATATTATTTAAAAAATAATTATTATCTGTTGTGGGGCCATGGGTAGTGACATTCGTAATTTGGAAGAAATACGAGGGCACAACAGTAATTCGGTAAGGGTCGTTGGTGGGGTCACGGTCCATGAACGAGATCAAGTGCCGGAATCATGGTCTCTGTAATGGGGAGCACCAGAACCAAACATGTCACGTCTTTATGTCAACGGCATGTTGAAAGCAAAATTAAGAACATTACTTGATTTTTGACTTAATTATCAACCAAATTATTATGTTCCAAAAATAATAGAATTTAATTTAATTTAATTTAATTTAATTATCATATATATATATATATATATATGTGTGTGGACAATTAGAAAGCTCTTTATAATCAATCTAGCACCGCATATGTGGCGTTTTATTCATCATTCCTATTGATATTGACTCTTAAATTAACGTGGATTATAATTATTAAATTGTATGACCAAAGACCAAGACCTATAGAGCACATGAAGAAATCTTTTTTAAGTGATGGATGACTGGATGTTAAGTAAGGGTGGCAGAAAAGTTCGGGTCCGATGTGAAGTAAGAAAAACTCGGGTTGAGCCTCATACTCAAAAGTCCGGTTCAGGCTCGAGCCGGGCTTAGTATTTTTTGTCCGGGCCCGGACCTAGTTCGGGTTTAAACAAAAAAAAAAAAAACACATATATATATTTTAATATGTTTGTAGCATTTTTATTTATTTATAGCATTTAAATTTTTAATTTATCGATGAAACTTTTAATTTATTTGTGAAATGTCTTTGCATATAATGTGAATGTATTTTGTATTTGTATGTTTTTATTTTTTTTAATATTTTTTCTAAAACAAGGGGTCGGGCCCGAGCTTTTATTTTTCTTACCGGGCTTATCAAAGTCCGGGCCCGGTCCGGCCCATTGCCACCCCTAATGTTAAGGTGGTTTTTTTTTTTGTTACTATAAACAGATATTACTGGATATTGAATATATATGAATGCATATGTGTGTGAATGATATATTTATTTATATTTTTAACATTTGAATATATAAAAAAATTATTATCCACATTCTTCCCAAACGATATAGAATGTCACAATATCTTTATGGCATCATTTGTGATTAATTTTCCTAAATTAGTATAATTATACAAAATAATCAGGACTTTATTACACCCATCAAAGCATATAACCCATTCATTTGAAAAATCATGCTCTATATATATATATATTGTTGACGGCTGATTTTGGTCTCAGGGTAATATTGGAATATCACTCCCGAAGAAATCCTCCCTCAATAGTGAATTTGTTTGGTTATGGGAGACCAAAGGCAAACTTAGCAAAAAACAGATAAACACACCAATCAACAAGGAGATTTAACGTGGTTCGGTGGATTTGGATCCGACCTACGTCCACGAACACAAAAGGATGGTACTTTTATTACTCAAACACTCTTCTCAAATCTCTACAAGTCAGAGCTTGAAGATTCAGATCACTACTTTTTACCTTCAACTTGTTACCCTTATTCCCTCTTTTTTTGTTGTTTTATTCTCTTTACTCTACCCTCCTATTTATAATAGTGTAGAAATCATATTCCTATTTGTACAAGAATTTCCTAGTTGAAACAATTTCGTTTCCCATAAGGATTCCTAGTCAAAACTGTTCCATTTTCCCATAAGGATTCCTAATCAAAACTACATTTACTTCATTTATCCTATTAGGATATTAACTCACCAGTTTTCCTAATGAAAATAGGACAACTTGTCATCTTATCCACAATGATAGGGTGTTTATCTTCTGGAGCACGCCTCGCTATATGGTCGGTCTTTATGAGGTCGGTCACAATAGTTTTTTGTACTGAGAGTGCTGCTGTCGACCTGATAATTGCCCGGTCATCCAATCTTTAAGTGGTCGGGTTAACGATCTTAAGTGCTCGGCCCCTGACTCATGTGGTCGGGTCGGTATTAATGATCCGGACCAATAAGGGAATTACCCTTTTACCCATGTCGTGCTGCTTAAATGACATAGTGCCCGGAAAACACCATCAACATCTGTCCCATGGTTCTCGGTTCCAACGAGTATACAAGTTGGTGTCGGGAACTATAAAAAGATGGTGTGCTGATCGCCTTGCTGGTGGTCGCTCCAGAAATCACAGAGAAAAACGCATTTGGCTGCAAATCTGGTCATTCCTGCCACCTTCATGTGCTCAGTCAACGAGGATCTCGATATCTACCCGTAGAGAAAATGTTTTGCCCTTATGCTGATGACGATCGACTCGGTGGGACGTAACCCGATCCCGAGCTGAGAAGAACATTTGGCTCTGGGGGAATGTTACCTCCCCAGACCAATAGAGGGCCGACCATGTGGGAGATGCTTCGATCTCATGCCGATGATAAGTCTCTCGGTGGGACGTATCCCGACCCTGAGCTGAAGAAAGACTTGGCTCTGGGGGAATGTTACGTCCCCAGTCCAAAGAAGCCGACTCGGTGGGACGTAACCCGACCCGAGCTGAAAGAAAGACTTGGCTCTGGGGGAATATTACATCTCCAGTCCAAAGAAGCCGACTCGGTGGGACGTAACCCGACCCCGAGCTGAAAGAAAGACTTGGCTCTGGGGGAATATTACATCCCCAGTCCAAAGAAGCCGACTCGGTGGGACGTAACCCAACCCCGAGCTGAGAATGACTTGGCTCTGGGGGAATGTTACATCCCCAGTCCAAAGAAACCGACTCGGTGGGACGTAACCCGACCCCGAGCTGAGAAAGACTTGGCTCTGGGGGAATATTACATCCTCAGTCCAAAGAAGTCGACTCGGTGGGACGTAACCCGACCCCGAGCTGAAAGAAAAACTTGGCTCTAGGGGAATGTTACATCCCCAGTCCAAAGAAGCCGACTCGGTGGGACGTAACCCGACCCCGAGCTGAAAGAAAAACTTGGCTCTGAGGGAATGTTACATCCCCAGTCCAAAGAAGTCGACTCGGTGGGACGTAACCCGACCCCGAGCTAAAAGAAACACTTGGCTCTGGGGGAATGTTACATCCCCAGTCCAAAGAAGCCGACTCGGTGGGACGTAACCCGACCCCGAGCTAAAAGAAAGACTTGGCTCTGGGGGAATGTTACATCCCCAGTCCAAAGAAGCCGACTCAGTGGGACGTAACCCGACCCCGAGCTGAATAAACCATAAGGCCTCGATGGAATAAAATCCATATCCGAGCCGATTAACCAAGCGGTCTCGGCGGAACGAAATCCAGCCCCGAGCCGAATAAACAAGTGGCCTCGGCGGAACGAAATCCAGCCCCGAGCCGAATAAACATCGGCCTCGGCGGTACAAGAGCAGACCCGAGCCAGGAAGAAACATCGATCTCGGCGGTACAAGAGCAGACCCGAGTCGGAAAGAAACATCGGTCTCGGCGGTACAAGAGCAGACTCGAGCCAGAAGAAGAAACATCGATCTCGGCGGTACAAGAGCAGACCCGAGTCGGAAAGAAACATCGGTCTCGGCGGTACAAGAGCAGACCCGAGCCAGGAAGAAACATCGATCTCGGCGGTACAAGAGCAGACCCGAGTCGGAAAGAAACATCGGTCTCGGCGGTACAAGGGCAGACCCGAGCCGTAAAACATATATCAACAAAACGGACTCGGCGGTACAAGAGCAGACCCGAGCCGTAAAACAAATATCAAAACTATTGTGTGGACCACAACAAACAAGCATAAATGAATGTTAGCCTAAGACAGAAGAGGTCTTACTCACATTTTTGGGATCCGTTGTCTTTCTTGCAACTCTACAAAGGTCACTACAAGTAAGACTCTTCTTAATACATCCTCTCTGCATCTCAGCATTCCATGCATCCGACCGGATGACTTCCGTTATCAACTTTGGTCGACCTCAAAAACAGAATGGTCTATGTACTCACTGAGATAGCATTCTTTCACCAAGTCTTCCACCTGCTCCTGCAGGTCTCTGCACCCATTCGTGGCATGTCCCCTTACGTTATGGTAGATACAGTATGCCCTACTATTTCCCTCCTCAATCGGGAACCTTCTCAAATTAGGCTCGGCCAACAGACATTTGTCCTGGATTTCCCGAATTATCTGGGTCATAGGTTTGTTCAGGGGGGTGTATATTGTCCTTCCCGCGACACGGTTGACTTGGACATGTGACTTCATCTCTTGAACATTACTATTCGGAGGTGTCGGTCTGAGTTTCTTCTGCTCTGGGACCGATCTCCTCAAATTTCTGATCGAATCCCACTGATTGTCTGACCTGAGTATCTTAGCCTTTCGGGTGTCTACTCCCCGGACAATCTTTTTCTCCTCATCTATTAAGATAAACTTCCTGGCCAACTCCAGGGCAGTGGCATAATCCGATATGTCTTGAATCCTCAGGTGAGTCCACAACTTCCCGACCTTCAGACCTCCCTTGAGACTTTCTAGCGCTTCCGATGACTCGTACGCTCCGACCTCGAGCACCAAATTGTGGTACCTTTCAATAAAATTCCTCAGGGGCTCATCATCCCCCTGCTTCATCAGTCTCAATTCTCCCACCATTTTCTTTGGGACGCATGCCCATTTGAAGTGTCGTATGAATGACTTCCTCAGTTGTGCGAAGTTGCTGATGCTCCTTGGGGCTAGGCTTCTATACCATAGGATGGCGGGTCCACTTAAGGTTAGGGGGAATACTTTGCAGATGGCATCTCCTACTACTCCCTGGACTTCCATCAACAAGACAAAACTTTCGATGTGTGATTTCGGGTCAGAGTGGCCTTTGTAAGGTGCCATGGTCGGCATGCTGAATCGCTTTGGGAATCTTGCCCACCTTATTTTTTCCGCGAGGGGAGATTCATCTTTGCCGTCCTGGACATCCCCTCTGTTTGCATTGGGATGTACTCCCCATTTGATCAGCTCCTCCCGTAACTAAGATTTCATGTTGCTATCTTTGGTTCCACTCCGCCTTCTGCGGTTTTCTTTCTTTCTGTTATCCCGGGGTAGGTGCTTCTCGTGGCCGGTATCTTCTCGTATTTCTTCGTCGTATTCTTTCTCCTTTCGCCGGGTGTTGCGAAGGCTATCATAGGAGGGGTCTGGTGACGATTTGTCACTCTCTTCCTCCCATGTGTCCTCGGTCCGGGAATCTCCCTGGACCACTACAGATCTTACCCTGTAAGGGTCTCTCCTCCGGGGTCTGTCGTCCTCACTTATGTTGACAATCCTCTTTCCTTCTGCTATGTCGTTCCTTCGTCGGCTAGTCCCGGCCTCGAATTTTCCATTGTGTGCTCCTTCTATCCTTTCCAACCGGTCTACTATGGTTTTTAGCAGAGTTTGGCTTTCCTCCCTTTCTTTCCTAAGGTTCTCCTCAATCTTCTCCATCCAATCTGCAGCCGAGCTCCCTGATGGTTGGTGGCTTCCGTCTTCCGCCATTGTCTCACTACGCGAGTTGCTTTTTGTTGAGCTCCCCACAGACGGCGCCAACTGTTGACGGCTGATTTTGGTCTCAGGGTAATATTGGAATATCACTCCCGAGAAATCCTCCCTCAATAATGAATTTGTTTGGTTATGGGGGACCAAAGACAAACTTAGCAAAAAACAGATAAACACACCAATCAACAAGGAGATTTAACGTGGTTCGGTGGATTTGGATCCGACCTACGTCCACGGACACAAAAGGATGGTACTTTTATTACTCAAACACTCTTCTCAAATCTCTACAAGTCAGAGCTTGAAGATTCAGATCACTACTTTTTACCTTCAACTTGTTACCCTTATTCCCTCTTTTTTTGTTGTTTTCTTCTATTTACTCTACCCTACTATTTATAATAGTGTAGAAATCATATTCCTATTTGTACAAGAATTTCATAGTTGAAACAATTTCGTTTCCCATAAGGATTCCTAGTCAAAACTGTTCCATTTTCCCATAAGGATTCCTAATCAAAACTACATTTACTTCATTTATCCTATTAGGATATTAACTCACCAGTTTTCCTCATGAAAATAGGATAACTTGTCATCTTATCCACAATGATAGGGTGTTTATCTTCTGGAGCACGCCTCGCTATATGGTCGGTCTTCATGAGGTCGGTCACAATAGTTTTTTGTACTGAGAGTGCTGCTGTCGACCTGATAATTGCCCGGTCATCCAATCTTTAAGTGGTCGGGTTAACGATCTTAAGTGCTCAGCCCCTGACTCATGTGGTCGGGTCGGTATTAATGATCCGGACCAATAAGGAAATTACCCTTTTACCCCTGTCGTGCTGCTTAAATGACATAGTGCCCGGAAAACACAATCAACATATATATATATATATATATATATAATGTCATATGAAGGAAAATTGGTTAAATTGAAATATTAAGACGAACCATGAATACGTTGCTTTATTGACCAACTTTGTAAATAAAAGTTGATAAATTCAATGAAATGCCGACATCTTCAACTACATTCATCAAAGTTCATAACTGTATTTTTGTCACGAAGTGGACAGTCAAAAGCTTGTGAATGTTAATTGAAAATGATTTCACTCCATTAATTACAAAATCTCATCTCCTGCAAGCTTACCCATCGTCAAATTACTAGTATGGAAATAATTAAGTTCATCACAGCCGTTCATTTATAGGTCATCCTCATCATCAATCGTCACCATTATGGGTAAGTCCCCACCTATTGTGATTTTGCATTGACCAACTTTACTGTTTGTTCCAAAGCAAATAATTAACTGCCGTTAATTAGTTTTTATCATATTATGATCAATGATTACATGTCATTCATATTATGGTTAGTAGAAAATTCACAATCTTGATCAAAATTTGAGATCTCATACTATTCAGTATGAGATTCGGTAAGAAAATTCATCTCGAATATAAATTATAGTTGGAATTTAGAACTAAAAAAGTAGAATCTTGAATTTTAACCTACAAAATTATAAATTCCGATAATGATTCAGGATCCTAAACCATTTAGTTCGGAACTCGTGATAAATTTTTTATACTAATTCAAAAAAATTGATTGGAATTCTGGACACACTGAGATGATACCTGATCGGAATGAGACTTTCCGATTATCATCCCTAATTAATACCACATTTATCGACTTCGCTGAGTAGAGATTATATCTCAATATTTTGTTAAATAACTATCGATAGATTACCTGAATTTAGGGAGAATCCTCTTGTATGTCGGGGGGTCGACCGACCCCCCTTAATTTTTTTTCAACTGTTAGTACTAAATAAATAATAAAAATATCCTTCTAAATTTGTAAATTAAAATCATGAAAATTGCAAAATCCCCCCTCCATTAGAGAACCTCCTGATTCCATTAAAAGGAAAGATGCATACAGAATTTAAAATCCTAAGTTTTATAGAAACAACGGATCCACTCATCCGAATAACATATAAAGTTAAATAAGGGTAAGGAAATACCTTACTCTATTCATGGCAGAAATATGTCGTTGGAAGAGTAAGGCGGTAAATGCCTTAAAACACAAACACTGTTAAGCATGACAAAAATGTTATTTTGGTGGAACTTTGTTGACGGTGGATTTTGGTCTCAGAGTAATATTGAAATATCACTCCCGAGGAAATCCTCCTTCAATAGTGAATTTGTTTGGTTATGGGGGACAAAAGACAAACTTAGCAGAAAAACAGATAAATACACCAATCAACAAGGAGATTTAACGTGGTTCGGTGGATTTGGATCCGACCTACGTCCACGGGCACAAACAAGATGATACTTTTATTATTCAAAATGCGCTTCTCAGACCGTTCTTTGTGTTTTACAAGTCAGAGCTTGGTGATTCTGATCTCAACTCTACCTTGCTCTCAAATTCCTTTTATTCTCTCTTTTTGTTGTTCTCTCATTCTCTTGTCCTCCTCTACACTCACTCTACCCTCCTATTTATAATGGTGAAGAAATCATATTCCTATTTGTACAAGAATTTCCTAGTTGAAACTATTCATTTTTCCCATAAGGATTCTGTAGGCACTGCATTTTTACGCATAAGTCCCTATGATAAGTCTCATTTTGGAGACACTACCTTTTAAGTCACGGAGGTCACGGGAAACGGACGTCGGAAGGGGAAATTCAGAATAAACAAGGTTCACTGTTTTCGTTAGTGCTGCGTTCGTGTTTACGTTCGAACGTCAAACGGATTGCGGGCGTTCGTGCCGCGTTCGAGGAAGCGTTCGAACGGTGTCGGTAATTCTGGTTTTGCTGCTAGCCTCACATCCAGCCCATTTAGCCCCCCAAGCCCATAAAACACATCCAAATTAAATAAATAAGTATTAATTAAAACATTAACTAAATAAGATAATAATTAAATTAAATAAATAATTAAATAAAACATATACAAACATAAAATAAACAATTACCAACTTAAACTAAAATCATGCCTAAATTAAACAATCACATACTAAATCAAAATATAATCATGCCTAATTAAAATCAATCAACCAATTATATTCCAATCTAATAAGATTATTCCCAAACTTAAAATATTGTATTCCTAAACCAAGCCAATCAAATATTCAACCTTCCCTATCTAGCCAAGATTTGTCCCCCCCTCAATCTTTGACTTCCCTTAACCAAACCAAATCAAATCCCTCTTCAATTAGCCAAATCCCTTTCCTTGTCAAGCTCAACCCTTTGCCTATAAAAAGAACCCTTCACCAACCTTCTCAACCCTAGTCCCTAGCTCATACACAACACACATAAAAATTACAGGAAGAACACACCCAAGAGAAAAAGGAAGCAAAAGATAAAGAGGAAGACGGCAGCGAAACCACAAGGAAACAGTAGCAAAACGGACTCAAAACAGTAAAGACAACGAACGAGAACAGTGAACCAGTGAACCGGGAGAGTTGCGGAGCATCCACCCTTCCGACGATCGTGTACCGTACATCCGAGAGGTGATTTAAAAGGTTAGACCTGAGGGTACATTTTCATTAGCTTATATTCGTTCTTTTTATTATTATTATGAATTCTATTCGCATGAGGGTCGTTTATGGATGCATGTTGTGGCTTGAATGAAATGGAAGAGTGTCGTCTCTTGTGGTATATAGGATGGAAACCCAGACGTAAATTCCGTAGCCGAATCCGAATGGACGGTAGTGCGGTCTGTACATGGGACACAACTCCACGTACCACTTGAGTAAACGGCACCTTCTCTTGTGTGGCGTTTTTTTGGTTTATTTATTTCTTGTCATTTAAATCATGTATGTTGCTTATTCCCGTATGATATGATCGAGTGCATGGGCTTAGTAAGTGCGATGAAAGGTTCCCTAATTGGAGGGGTTAAAATCCTTCACCACGACGCTTTGCCGCACCGATTGATGTGTGTTCGGTTGAATGCGAGATACGTTCAATCGAGCATACCTAGTTTGATATGATTGTCTTTATTTTCGTATGCATGATTCAACCGAGCGCATGGGTTTAGTAAGTGCGATGTGAGATCCCCTATGGGGAGGGGCTAAAACCCTTTACCACGATGCTTTGCCGCGCCGGTTGATGTGTGTTCGGTTGGATGCAAGACACGTTCAATCGGACATACTTAGAATAATATATTGTCTTTATATTTGTATGCATGATGTGATGTGACGCGCATGTGCTTAGTATGTTGGTCTAAAGGTCCTCTCTTTGAGAGATCAAGAGCCCCAAAAGTCACCTTTATGGCAGTACTTCGCCGCGCCCCTTTATTTTCTGTGTGTATTGCATTCCATTTCATGCATCAGGTCCGTGTCCGTTCGGACGAGTTCACAAACGCAACTCGAACGCGCATACATTTTGCCTTATCATGCATCAGGTCCGTGTCCGTTCGAACGCGTTAACAAACGCAACTCGAACGCGCATACATTTTGCCTTATCATGCATCAAGTCTCATTTCCGTTCGAACGCGTTAACAAACGCCATACGAACGTGAGCATTCTGTTTCATTTCCGTTCGAACGCGTTTACGAACGCTACTCGAACGTGAGCATTCTGTTTCATTTCCGTTCGAACGCGTTTACGAACGCTACTCGAACGTGAGCATTCTGTTTCATTTCCGTTCGAACGCGTTTACGAACGCTACTCGAACGTGAGCATTCTGTTTCATTTCCGTTCGAACGCGTTTACGAATGCTACACGAACGTGCACACACTGAGCTGAGTCTGTCTTATTATATTCATGCATAATTGCCTATTGGTTGATCTTTCTCATGCAAATATGTCAATGTACTACAATTCGTATGCTTATGTCATGATAACATTTGAGCAGTATTTCTTGCGGTATATCGGATGGAAACCCAGACGTAAACTCCGTAGCCGATTCCGAATGGACGGTAGTGCGGTCTGTACTTGGGCTACAATTCCACGTACCGCTTGGAAAAGTGCCCATATGTGTGCTTGTATGGTCAATGTGTGTGCTTGTGTTTTCCTGAATGTGATGTGTAAAGTTGTATGTTCGTTGCTATCTTGATATATGTTAAGCATGCAATTTTAAATATGAGATATATGTAAAAATGTACACATAAGTTTTACTTTGCATATGAGAATTTAGAAGCATGATACTATTGGAAATAAGTGTTACTTAAGCTTAGTTAAATTATTACATGAATCCTTTCATTACAAGTGACATAAGTAAGGGACCATTCCGAACCCAACGGTTTGAGGTCTTCCCTTGCGAGGGGTGAGTGCGGCCTTAAATCTTTGTCCCGGTTCACACCGGGTGGCGACTCCATGTTATTCAGTACTTCCCAAACTAGGCCGCGAGCCTAGGAACGACGTCGCCCAGGTCCTGTGTCCCACAGATTCCTAGTCAAAACTATTCTCTTTTTCCAAAAGGATTCCTAGTCAAAAACTACATTTACTTCATTTATCATACTATGACATTGACTTACTAGTTTACCCCATTAAAGTAGGATAACTTATTATCTTATCTCATATGGAAAGAATGCCTTATTTTCCCGAACATGTCTTGCCCTATGCTCGGTCTTCATGCGGTCGGTCATAATAGTCTTTTGTACTGAGAATGCTGTTGTCGACCTGATAATTGCCTGGTCATCCGAACCAAAGTGGTCGGTTATCGGATCATAAAGTTCTCGGCCACTCACTCATATGGTCGGGTCGGTATTAATGATCTTGACCAAGGAGAAATTACCATTTTGCCCCTGTCGTGCTGTCTTAAATACCATAGTGCCTAAAAACACCATCAACATCTGTCCCCTAGTTCTCGGTAACAACGAGTTTGCGAGTTGATGCCGGGAACTATAAAAAAGATGGTGTGCCGATGAATCCGTCGGTGGTCATTCCAGGAATCGCAGAGAAAAATGCATTGGCTGCAAATCTGGTCCTTCCTGCCACCCTCATGTGCTCAGTCAACAAGGATCCCGATATCTACCCATGGAGACAATGCTTTGCCCTTATGCTGACGACGACCGACTCGATGTGACGTAACCCGACCCCGAGCTGAAATGAACACTTGGCTCCGGGGGAAATGTTACGTCCCCAGACCAAAAGGACGGACTCGGTGGGACACGACCCGACCCCGAGTTGAGATGAACACTTGGCCCTGGGGGATGTTACGTCCCCAGACCAAAAGGACGGACTCGGTGGGACACGACCCGACCCCGAGCTGAGATGAACACTTGGCCCTGGGGGAATGTTACGTCCCCAGACCAAAAGGACGGACTCGGTGGGACACGACCCGACCCCGAGCTGAGATGAACACTTGGCCCTGGGGGAATGTTACGTCCCCAGACCAAAAGGACGGACTCGGTGGGACGTAACCCGACCCCGAGCTGAGATGAATACTTGGCCCTGGGGGAATGTTACGTCCCCATACCAAAAAGACGGACTCGGTGGGACACGACCCGACCCCGAGATGAGATGAACACTTGGCCTTGGGGGGATGTTACGTCCCCAGACCAAAAGGACGGACTCGGTGGGACATGACCCGACCCCGAGCTGAGATGAACACTTGGCCCTGGGGGAATGTTACGTCCCCAAACCAAAAGGACGGACTCGGTGGGACGTAACCCGACCCCGAGCTGAGAGAAACCAAGTGACCTCGGCGGAACGAATCCAGCCCCGAGCCGAATAAA
This sequence comes from Zanthoxylum bungeanum, assembly GCA_019454045.1. Taxonomy (NCBI): domain Eukaryota; kingdom Viridiplantae; phylum Streptophyta; class Magnoliopsida; order Sapindales; family Rutaceae; genus Zanthoxylum; species Zanthoxylum bungeanum. Next base: position 784,928 of record SKCR01053850.1, read on the forward strand.
CAAGTGGCCTCGGCGGAACGAATCCAGCCCCGAGTCGAATAATCCAAGTGGCCTTGGCGGAACGAATTCATCCCCGAGCCATGTAATCCAAGTGGCCTCGGCGGAACGAATCCAGCCCCGAGCCGAATAAACAAGTGGCCTCGGCGGAACGAATCCAGCCCCGAGCCGAATAATCCAAGTGGCCTCGGCGGAACGAATCCAGCCTCGAGCGAGGTAATCCAAGTGGCCTCGGCGGAACGAATCCAGCCCCGAGCTAGGTAATCTTTGGGACTTGCTCAGAAGGGAATTGAATCAACCTTGTGAAGCCCTACCGAATCTGACACGGGCGTCCCATTGCGAGACCAGCGAAAAACAAAATCAAAACTTTGAAAAATAAGACCAAAAAGGTGGGGGTGACTCGACACTTGTCCCAAAAGAAAACTTTTTACAAATGTAAACAACAGCACAGATGCCTCAAAACAGCGTCATGCCCGAGGCCTCCAAAACACAATTCTGAATCTTTCAATTCAGTGTCCCGACGAACCAGGATTTGGATCAGTTGAGCGTTTGAATGGTGAGGGTACATCCTCTACACGTCGGGTCACTGTGGAGCATGTGTATTGTATGAGGGCTCCTCCTTACCATGCTGGAGCAGGCACACGCTACAGGGGTACAACGCATCCCCGTGCTGCGCCTCTCTTGGATCCAAATGATGAATGGATCAAAGAGCGTCCGGGATACTAAGGGCACTTTCCTCCTTAGGTCCGGCATCACTGGAGCTAGCAATCGTCACAGGGGCCTCATCACTCCCCGTGCTATGCTTTCCCACGGATCCATTACATCGGGTAAGTGAGGATCAAAGAGTGTTCGACACATCAAGGGCATATTCCTCCTTATGTTCGGTAACACTGGAGTAAGCAATCGCCACGGGGGTATCATCCCTCCCCGTGCTATGCTTCTCACGGATCCTATGCATCGAGTATGTCCCTGAGGACCCCGAGCTAAGAGAGATACTTGGTTCTGGGGGAATGTCACGTCCCCAGTCAGAAGGGCTGACTCGGTGGGACGTACCCCGACCCCGAGCTGAAAAAGGCACTTGGACCTGGGGGAATGTTACGTCCTCAATCCGAAGGGCTGACTCGGTGGGACGTACCCCGACCCCGAGCTGAAAAAGGCACTTGGACCTGGGGGAATGTTACGTCCCCAATCCGAATGGCTGACTCGGTGGGACGTAACCCGACCCCGAGCTGAGATGATCACTTGGCCCTGGGGGAATGTTACGTCCCCAGACCAAAAAAGCCGACTCGGTGGGACGTAACCCGACCTCGAGCTAAAATAAACATCGATCTTGGCGGTAAAAGAGCAGACCCGAGCCGGAAAGAGACATCGGTCTCGGCGGTACAAGAGCAGACCCGAGCCGGAAAGAAACATCGGTCTCGGCGGTACAAGAGCGGACCCTAGCCGGAAAGAAACATATGGCCTTTGTAGGGCGTCATGGTCGGCATGCTGAATCTTTTTGGGAATTTTTCTGACCTTATTTCTTCTGTGAGGGGGGACTCATCTTCACCGTCCCGGACATCTCCTATGTCTGTGTTGGGGAATACTCCCAATTTGGCTAGTTCCTCCCGCAGCCAAGATTTCATGCTGCTGTCTTTGGTTCCATGCCGCCTCTTGTGACTTCCTCTTTTTCTGTTGTCTTGGGAGTGGTGCTTCTCAGGTCCGGTATTTTCCCGTGCTCTTTCGTCACATTCTTTCCCTTTTTTCCTGGCATCGTGAGGGCTATTATAGGAGGAGTTTGGTGACGATTTGTCATCTTCTTCCTCCCACATGTCCTCAGTTTGGGAGTCTTCCTGAACCACTACAGATTTTACCTGTATGGGCCCCTTCTCCGGGGTCTGTCGTCCTCACTTGTATCAACAATTCTTTTTCTCTCTGCTATTTTGTTCCTTCGTCGGCTAGTCCCGGCTTCGTCGTGTGCTCCCTCTATCTTTTCCAACCGGTCTACTATGGTTTTTAGCAAGGTTTGATTTTCCTTCCTTTCTTTCCTTAGGTTCTCCTCGATCTTCTCCATCCAATCTGTGGCTGAGTTTCCTGATGACTGGTGGTTTCCGTCTTCCGCCATTGTCTTACTACACGAGTTGCTTTTTGTCCAGTTTCCCACAGACGGCGCCAACTGTTGACTGTGGATTTTGGTCTCAGGGTAATATTGAAATATCACTCCCGAGGAAATCCTCATTCAATAGTGAATTTGTTTGGTTATGGGGGACCAAAGACAAACTTAGCAGAAAAACAGATAAATACACCAATCAACAAAGAGATTTAACGTGGTTCGGTGGATTTGGATCCGACCTACGTCCACGGGCACAAACAAGATGATACTTTTATTATTCAAAATGCGCTTCTCAGACCGTTCTTTGTGTTTTACAAGTCAGAGCTTGGTGATTCTGATCTCAACTCTACCTTGCTCTCAACTTCCTTTTATTCTCTCCTTTTGTTGTTCTCTCTTTCTCTTGTCCTCCTCTACACTAACTCTACCCTCCTATTTATAATGGTGAAGAAATCATATTCCTATTTGTACAAGAATTTCCTAGTTGAAACTATTCATTTTTCCCATAAGGATTCATAGTCAAAACTATTCTCTTTTTCCATAAGGATTCATAGTCAAAAACTACATTTACTTCCTTTATCATACTATGACATTGACTTACTAGTTTACCCCATGAAAGTATGATAACTTATTATCTTATCTCATATGGATAGAATGCCTTATTTTCCCGAACATGTCTTGCCCTATGTTCGGTCTTCATGTGGTCGGTCATAATAGTCTTTTGTACTGAGAATGCTGCTGTCGACCTGATAATTGCCCGGTCATCCGAACCAAAGTGGTCGGTTATCGGATCATAAAGTTCTCGGCCACTCACTCATATGGTCGGGTCGGTATTAATGATCTTGACCAAGGAGAAATTACCCTTTTGCCCCTGTCGTGCTGTCTTAAATACCATAGTGCCTAAAAACATCATCAACAAACTTAATAGTCAACGATCTGGTTCGAATCCGACCCGTTTCGCTTGGCATTATGTATTTTAAGGGTTACTATTCACGTGTATATATATTATATAAGTAACTTTTATATTCTCTCATTTAATGTAATAAAACCGCAACAACCCGCCACCAAGGGGTGTGGCTTGGTGGTGAAGGGTCCAGAATCTCACCTTGAGGTTCTGGGTTCGAATCCATGGGGTGCAACTTCTTGTAAGAGTCTGGGGCAGCCGGGGGTTTTACCTGCGCCGCGGCCCAGAATGGGTGGTTTGGTGGCGGGGTTTCCAACGATTTCAAAAAAAAAAAAAACCACAACAACCCGTTGAATATAATCCGATTTTGGACTAACTAAATTAATTTGTGTGTTCTTTTGATTATATATCATTTTAACCTATAATCCTAACAAAAAGGTAGCAAGTGATCAAGTTGTGCTTTGTAGGGTCAAACAAATTGGTTGTTTGTTTACTGCATGCCAATGACTATACTAATAATAATGTGAAGTCACTTAATGCATGTGAGGCTTTAATTTTTGGTTGAGTGCACGTTCTGTGCATGAAAACCACTTTGATTGCAAATGCCTAAAGTTGATTGTTCCTCTGCTATGCCAAGGTGGGCTACTTTGGGACCATTATATGTATCCTATTTTGGGTCACCTCATAAATGCAAGATTTGGTCTCTCCTCTTTTGCTATTTGATTCGATAATTTTATAAGAATCAATAATTAATGATTCTTATACACTTATAAACACATAATAAGGCATAAACTCAAGGAAAACGATCGCTCAACACATTATGCTTCCTACATTGATGATTATAAGGAGGATTCAATATATACACAACCTAAAAAAATTTTATTTTTCGCGACTCAAACATATGATATCCAAATTGCAATAGAATAATGTTACCGTTACATCAAGACTCATCCTCATTCAAGGCTATAATAAAAATAAGATTGTGAGCTGCAAATTACACCTTAAATGTTTCTTTTGAATGTGTTTTTGGTTGTATATCTATCATTATATAGAACTAATATAGAAAATTGAAAGATATTTAAGTAGCAACAAATTTTGTTTTACAAACAAATGCGCATTGGTCCCAACTCCATAGCTAGCATACTATTTTTTCTTTTTCAAAATTTTGTTTGTTGATTGTTTTTATGTAAGTTTTTGTAATGAAAATACTATGAGCTAAGTTTAAGCTCTGTGAACAACTGCCAAATATTGAAATTTTGCCAAAATGTGAAACGATAGGTTTATTATTATTTTTTTAAAGATATTTTTATTTTTGTTAAATGAACATAAAATAGAAGAGAACATATTGGGGTTAGATAGTGATATCCCTAAAATTATTATCCATCTGAGGCCCAATCTGAGCCCAGCCCGGATTGGCTCGGCCCATGTTCATCAAAACTTGCCCGTTGCTCAAAGAAAACTAAAATTTGCCTTCATACAAGAAAGAAGAAACATACAGATGTAGCCTTACAGCACTTCAAAGTTTTTATAACGCTCGATCTCTGCTCGCAACTCTCAGTTACCTCGTCGTTTAATCTTACATTAAGGTACCATTTGAATCACTAATTTGATTCAATTGATATTACTGAATTTAATCTCGATTTATATCCTAGGTGTTTATACTAAAAGCGATGTTAGGTTAAATTTGTTTTTCGACTTTAATTCGATAATTTCACTTATTATTGATCCTTTTTGTGGTTTTAAACTTAGAATTAGACAAAATAAAATTTCTCTTCCTGTTAGGGTTTCACTACCTCCGATCTGAGCTAATTTTGGGAGTTAATATTCCAAATTTAATTATAAATCGATTAATGTTTCGGATTGGTATATTATGTGCGGATTTGTTTTTAGTTTGTACTGACTATGGATTTTTTTTGTGTTCTTTTAAAAATGTATATAGATATGAAGCTTGACACTAGCAGTCTTGAGTCCGCTGCGCTGTTTTTGGGGACAGACAATGAGTTCTGTGATGGATTTTCAGCTGCTCCATCGTTTGCGCTTCCTATTACTACGGATGTGAGTATGCTCCGGTTATATTATGATGATATTCTATGTGGACAATGAGAAGTTTGTATTTAGATGAATTTATTTTATTTTATTTTTGTTTCAGTTTGATGGATTTCAAAAGGACGCTAAAGCTACACTGAAGCATGCCAAAGGAACAACCACACTTGCTTTTATCTTTAAGGAGGGTGTTATGGTGGCTGCTGATTCTCGAGCTAGCATGGGAGGATACATCTGTATGTTTCTTCTTTCTTGTGCTTATTCTTTGTTTATTCAGTTGAAGTTACGTATAGACTTTAATAATAATATGAGTTATTATGTAATGGGCCATTGTAAATTGAATGTTCCCCACATTTTCATTTGAGCATGCACATAAAAATGTTTGACACATACACATTTTAGCTCAAGTGGATTTGGATTCTGCTACTATCTTATGTATCATTGCAACTCATATTCTGTAACATCCTACCTTTTCAGCATCACAGTCGGTGAAGAAAATTATTGAAATCAATCCTTACATGCTTGGCACTATGGCTGGAGGAGCAGCTGACTGCCAGTTTTGGCACAGAAATCTGGGCATAAAGGTAACATACTTATGTTTGTCTCTAAATGAAAGGTAATATTCTGCTTTTATGGTCATATCATACTATCATAGCTATTGCCTCTACTTTTGATAGTTTTTCTCTGGCCAGTTTTCTTTTTCATCTTAATTAATGGACTGAATAATGATTTCTCTTTTTTATGCTGTCTGATGTCCTTTTTATGCTGTCCAAATCATCTAAGTGAACTGCAATACACCCTTTTGAGAATAACTTCTATTAAATTTATGTTATTACTATTCTTTGGGGTGCTTTGTTTCTATCACTCGCGTTTGTTGACTTAGATATATTTTTTAACAATTACATTTTTGTACTCTTTGTATGAAATCACTATTAAACATTTGTTGCTGACTTAGATATACTTTTTGAAATCATGAAGATTTATAATTAAGATACTAAGATAGTAAGTTAAAGTTTCAAATAAGTGAGCTTAGATATGCTCGGAGATATTCTAGAGGTAACTAGGTAATGCAGTTTACATTCTGTTCACCAAGCATGAAAAATGCATTGAGAACTAGATGTTACTCCTGGTTTTTTCTCCTTTTTAGGTGTTAATATTTTAACTAGGAAGTAGGAAACCTGTAAGACTGAGTGTGTTGTATTTATTTTCACATACGAAGTGCTAAACTGCTAATCTGTTCCTTGATTGCATAATAATACAGTGCCGACTGCATGAATTGGCCAACAAGCGTAGAATTTCAGTTACAGGGGCATCAAAGCTGCTGGCCAACATTCTCTACTCTTATCGTGGAATGGGATTGTCTGTTGGGACTATGATTGCTGGATGGGATGAGACTGTAAGATAATTCATGTTTCCCTTTTTTTAGTTTTCCTTTTCTGATTACGTCTCTTTTAAGATGTCTGTCTGTGGGTTGCAGGGTCCTGGGCTGTATTATGTAGACAGTGAAGGAGGTAGGCTCAAAGGAACCCGGTTCTCCGTGGGATCTGGTTCACCATATGCTTATGGTGTATTGGATGGCGGGTGTGTGTCTATTCCCCATTTTTTCATTCTCTTTGCTTGATGTTTAAGTTCATAATACATGTTTTTTAGTATCTTTTGGAATATCTTTCCTTGGAAACATAATCTTTCTTCTGGTAAGCAGCAGAATATCAATACATCTTTAGCGAATTATTAGACACAAAATTAAAAATATAATAACGGTAGGTAATAAACACGAATAAAAGGGGAAGGAATGGGGGTGAGGCAGATGCTCACTGGAATGTTTGTATTTGTTGAGGGACTCCATTTACTTCTGTATAACACATAGCCCCCTCCTTGAGCTGCTATAAATGGAAAGATATATGTTAGAGCTTGGTTTCATCATGGACTCGGGATTTTCATCATGGACTCGGGAAGTCAGCTTATTCTTCTTTGTGTATATTCTGTTCCTGCTACTCAAAAAGGCTTTATTGGTGTCTGTAAGACTAGATTGTGGGCATGTAATCTCCCACCATTGGTCATGTCATACATATTTGTTAAGCTATAACTCGGGTAACTTTTGAGATGAGATGTTACCTAAGTAATCATGTTAATGCTAAGTTTCTCGTGCAGAACTGAAGTTTTGCAGCATTTCCCGTTCCACCTGTATTCTTATGAACATATGATTAATACTGTTTCTTACTTGCACTTTCTTCTCTGTGAATTATTGTGCACTATTGTGTATAATTATCGTTCTATCCAAACTCGTACTAGGTATCGGTTTGACATGTCTGTTGAAGAAGCTGCAGAGTTGGCTAGAAGAGCTATTTATCATGCAACATTCAGAGATGCAGCCAGTGGCGGTGTTGCAAGCGGTACATTCTCCCGCGTTTATATATTTTCTATCTTTGTGCACCACCTGTATTGTGAGTTTTTTTTTAATTACAATCTGTTGTTTCAATCAGTTTATTATGTGGGACCAAATGGATGGAAGAAGCTGTCCGGTGATGACGTTGGAGAACTTCACTACAAGTACTATCCAGTCATGCCCAGTACAGTGGAGCAGGAAATGACTGAAGTCGCTGCGGCATAAGTGAGTCACACTTTACTTGGACCAGGTTTGAGATGGTCCCCATTTCTTAGATCCAGTAGAGGACTTGAAAGATCTGCTTGTGAAACAGAACGTTGTGAATCTACATAGGGTTGATCCCCGAGATCACTCGCGAATCAATCTGGATTAAGTCTATATTTAAGAACTATGCTCCTCTGGTATTTTCACTTTTTCGGTATGACAACTGACAAGTACAGTTTTATCAAGCAGCTTGTTATTGTTGATATTCAGAGTTCTTAATGAAGTAATTTAGTTGTTGCCTTGTTGAAAATTGCAATCACTTACCTTTATATGAAATGCATTAGATGAACATACTTGCTCTTGAGTTTCTTGTACACAACCGAAGACTCGTTTGGTTTTACAGTAATTCAAATGGGTGATAAGGTCACTCCAATAAGGACAGGGTATCTACCATGTCACAAATAAGCTAAATTTGACCAAATATGCCACTTGTATCTTCTTCTTCTCTTCTTATTATTATTTTTCCCTGAATTGGTAATGAGACGGGTAATGCTTAAATTTAATTTTTATCCTTTTAATTCTCTTAGAATTTGAACTCAGATAGTAAGTTAAATAAAGTTATTTTATAATCACTCGGCCACGGCAGGGAAAAGTTATTAAAAAAAATAATATTAACATATATGCCACTTGTATCTTAAAAGAGGAAATTTTTTATAATATAACAGTTTCAATAATATCTTATCGCGAGTGTTAAAATATTAAAAAAATTAATAAATAAATGTTAGTTATATTTAATATAATTAATATGCTTATTAATTTTTAATATCTCGTATTGAAGAAATACTCCTTAAAAGAGATCCACCATCTTTGGCATGTCTAATGTCAGTTTACATACAGAAAGGGGGAAATGCTGTTAGAAAGTGAGAGGAGGAACTGAGAATTAGATATTGGAGCAATGATGTGCTAACAATGCGAGTATAGAAGAGTTAGCTCAGGATCCTTCCTTTCCTCAAAATTTATTAGGATTTGCTGAAAGTGGGACCCTATTCCTCAATGAACAAGTTGAATTGTGGTCAGAAAAATCTCAATCCATATTCCATATCTGGTCCCTTGGTTGCAAAGCAAAGGATTCTTTTGTGATGCCAACTCCTCGCCCATTGTTTTGTCCTATAGTTTTGGCTTGGAAAGGACTTCCATAATTGCAGGTATCCTTTTAGAAATGAAAATGATATTTGCCCCGAAAGGTTGTGATTCGATGGTAAAGAATTTATGAGTTGATTGTTCGGATTCGAGTTAAATGGGTGTATTTCTTGTAAGAATTTGAGGCAGTCAGAGTTTTTACCTGCTTCGTTTAAGCCCGAATCGGATGATTTGGCGGAATTTCCAACCATTCCAAAGAAAAAAGAAAATGATATTTGGGTTCCAATAAAATAACACTGTTTTTTTTATAAGAAAAGATTAATCAAATAGAGACTGGAAAATTAAGAAAGCTCTCTCTCTCTCATTGTTATAAATCTGGTTGCTTCTAAGCATGTTTTAATGATGGAAATAAAATGGCAATCAATCCATGGGACAGCCTAAACTCAGTTTTGATTGATTTATCAGGTGGCAAGCTTCCATCATAATATATAAAAGGTAAAACAAGTTATCAACTACAGAAATTGTGATTTTGACACTGAACTGTAAGTGAGATATAAGAATTAGCATTGATTAGCCAAGTAATACAACATACAAACATTAACGTCACCAACCGTGTATTTGAATTTTCGGTTGATTATTGAATATTATATTTGGCTAGGTTTTTAATATGCCACAAATATGGGATATCCGATTAAAAATTCCTCGATAATATATTCAAAAATAATAATTAAATAGTACCGTCAAACAAATACTAAATTAACAGAGAAAATCACTTTCTCATATATGTGTATATATGTATGTATATGTATTTATTTTGGGGTCTTTAATGGGCGTGACTTGGTGGTGTACGGTTTAGGATTTGACCTTCAGATCTTGAGTTTGGATCTAGAGAGTGTGTGAGATTTTACCTACTCCATTTAAATCGAAAAATGTAATTTAACGGTGGAGTTTTCCACGATTTCAACCCAAAAAAATATTTCTCTCTCTTGGAGGGAATGGATGCAACTCCCCAATCAAAATCTCGTATTTCTCATAAATAATACCAGCCCTCCGACAAAACCACCACCCCATCCTCTCTTCTATTCTGTAAATATTTATTCTTAAGAGACTCACTCTCATTTTCCCATGTACCAAACACAAATGAAAATCCACTTATCGCTTGTATTATTATTTTTACATTTCTTTCATTTGTATATTGCTCTGTCACCCGATGGCCTCACTCTGCTCTCCTTAAAATCAGCCATCGATCAAACTGACACTTCAGTTTTCGCCGCCTGGAACGAAAACGACCCCACACCCTGCAGCTGGCCCGGCATTTCCTGCATGAACATCACCGGAATCCCCGACGACGGCGAACCTCGTGTAGTCGGAATCACCATCCCCGGAAAGAATCTCCGCGGGTATATTCCTTCCGAGCTCGGCTCGTTAATGTACCTCCGAAAACTCAACCTTCACAACAATAACTTGTACGGACCAATCCCTGATCAGCTATTCAACGCCACTTCACTTCACGGTATCTTTCTCCACGGTAACAATCTCTCCGGTTCGCTTCCTCCGACGATCTGTAACCTCCCCAGATTGCAAAACCTCGATCTCTCTAACAACTCTTTGTCCGGTTCGCTTCCTGGTGATAGCTTAAAGAATTGCAATCAGTTGCGTAGATTGATACTTGCTAAGAACAAATTTAGCGGCCAAATTCCATCTGGGATTTGGCCTGAGTTGGTGAATTTAGTGCAACTTGATCTTTCTGCTAATGATTTCAAAGGGCCGATACCAAATGATCTTGGTGATCTTCCCTCTTTATGGGGTATTTTAAATTTGTCTTACAATCATTTAACGGGTGAAATTCCGAAATCGCTTGGGAATTTGCCTGTTATAGTTAGTTTTGATCTGAGAAGTAACAATTTAAGCGGGAAAATTCCGCCAACGGGGTCGTTTGCTAACCAAGGGCCAATAGCCTTTCTTAACAATCCTTTGTTATGCGGGTTTCCTTTACAAAAAATTTGCAAAGGTTCAAATAATAGCCAGCAGGAGACTCAGAATCCAGCTCCTTATTCTGATATGAATAAAAAGAAAAGCTTGAGTCCCGGTTTGATAATATTCATATCAGCAGCTGATGCGGCTGCCGTAGCGGTTATTGGTTTAGTAATTCTTTACATTTACTGGAAAAAGAAAGATTCAAACGGCGGCTGCAGCTGCACTGGGAAGAGCAAATTTGGTGGAAATGAAGATCGAGAGAAAATGGAGCGTGGCAAAGGGGAAGGGGAGCTTGTGGCTATTGATAAAGGCGAAGGGTTTACGTTTGAGCTTGATGAGTTGCTGAGAGCTTCGGCTTATGTGTTGGGCAAAAGTGGGATGGGGACTGTGTATAAAGTTGTTCTCGGTAATGGCATTCCGGTGGCCGTGCGGCGGCTAGGGGAAGGTGGAGAGCAGAGGTATAAAGAGTTTGCTACTGAAGTTCAGGCAATTGCTAAAGTTAAGCATCCGAATATTGTAAAATTAAGAGCTTATTATTGGGCTCCTGAAGAAAAGCTGCTAATTAGTGACTTCATTTCTAATGGCAACTTGGCTAATGCTCTTCCAGGTCGGTTCCCTATTTCAGATTCTGAAATTTTACGTTTATTTTCTAAATTTGAGGTTATAGTTTTACTTTAGCTCAGCTCTCTATTTCAAGCTTCAATCTGGGCAGTATCATTTTCCATTGAAGTTCACAACAGTCTGGGCAAAGTCCAAACAGTACATTCTGTTCGGGCACCCGTTCGGAGTGCCCGTTCTGACAAAGTATCATCTTCCATTAAAGTTCAGCAGTTCGGGCAAAGTCTAAAATAGTGTTTTATACTTTGTTTGTTCGGTCACCCATTCAGAATGCTGGTTCAGGCCTATCATTTTTCCATTGAAGTTTTGTATGTGCGTAGGAAAGTTGTAGACTTTTTTGTGTTTTAGGACAAGGGATGTTGGGGAGTTAAGCTGCATAGATGAGTCCTGATTGGTCCACGCAGCTTATCAAGTGATGGTTATTGTGTCTACTGGTCCATGTGGTTTAAGGTCCCTTTTTTTTAAAGCTATGATCTTGACTTCTGAATCCCCTGCCCTTGTTACTTAGATCATGGGAAATCATGATTTTTCTAGTAAATATCGTTTACCACGAAAACTTTGAATTTTTTTTATTTTTTTATTTTTTTTATATATAATTTGAAAATTGTTCATTTTTCCACTTGATAAAATGGAAAAGTGTACAAATTATCTATATAATTTAGGAAAAATTACTTTTTTTTTTTTTTTTGGAAATGTTGGAAATCCCACCGCCAAACCACCTGATACGGGCTTAAGCGGAGCAGATATAACCCTTGGCCGACTCGGGCTCTTATAAGAAACGCACCCCTTTGATTCGAACTCATGACGTGGAGGCCAGATCCTGATATCTACACCACCAAGACACGTCTATTTGGGACAAAATTATCCATTTTCCACCCTATAAATGTATAAAAGTGAATATATTTAAAACTTCAGATGGAAAATAAAATAATTTTGGGACAAAATTATCCATTTTCCACCCTATAAATGTGTAAAAGTGAATATATTTGAAACTTCAGAATGGAAAATAAAATAATTTTAAAGTTTTCGTGATAAACAGTACTTGCGTTATTTGATAGGTGTAGTTGTTCTGTTATTTGTAAATAATTGAATATAACTGTACATGCATAATTATAGAGAATTTTGTAGGTGTAGTTGCTCTGTTACTGGTAAATAAGATATCTAGAGAATGACAGGTCCTCTAAAAGCAGTTATAGTGGGGCTTTTGCATTTCCAGATATCTCTAATCACAGGGTGATGAGTCATTTATGATTCTCATTTTGGTTGAGCTTTCACTCTAATTAATGGCCACAGCCCCACGTTCCAAACTAGATCTCTCATGCTGTCACAGTTTTTAAAGCTTAGTTTATGCATCTAATATAATTTTGAAGATCCTGAAGTAGCTTTCTGAAGATTCCCTTCTCTGTTGTTTTTTCTCTTTTAAATTTGAGCAAAGAGTATCTTTTAGAATAGGCTGCCTGTCTCCTCACTTAGTGAGTCTTCAATTACAAGTTGATAAAATGTAATGACATACAAGCTCTTTTGTTATTTCCCAGTACAAATTTCAACTTAATGTTTTAATTCTACAGGGAGAAATGATAAGCCATCATCAAGCCTCTTGTGGTCAACAAGGCTCAGAATCGCTAAGGGCACAGCCCGGGGCTTGGCCTATCTCCACGAATGCAGTCCTATAAACTTTGTTCATGGAGACATCAAACCATCTAACATTCTCCTTGGCAATGATTTCCAGCCTTACATTTCAGATTTTGGCCTCAGTAGACTCATTAACATTACAGGCAATAGCCCCTCGTCTTCTGGTGGCTTCATGGGAGCTGCCCTTCCATATATGAAGTGCGTACAAACAGAAAAGGCCAACAATTACCGAGCCCCAGAGGCTCGAGTCCCCGGAAAACCCCCCACGCAAAAATGGGATGTGTATTCGTTTGGAGTTGTTGTGCTTGAGTTACTCACAGGAAAATCTCCTGAGCTTTCACTTACAACATCATCTTCCATTGAAGTTCTGGATCTCGTTAAGTGGGTTAAGAAAGGTTTTGAAGAGGAGAATCCATTATCAGATATGGTGGATCCAATGTTGCTGCAAGAAGTTCATGCCAAAAATGAAGTGCTTGCTGTTTTTCATGTGGCTATTGCTTGCACTGAGACAGATCCTGAGGCTAGGCCAAGAATGAAAAGTGTATCAGAAAATCTTGATAGGATTGGCACATAGCAGCATATTCATTTTATTTACTGCTACATTGTCATTCAAGAAGCTGGAATTTTCTTGATTTTGCAATGGATGACATCCATGATCGAGTTGAAATTTTGATTCCAACATATTCCGAAGCATCCCTAAATTTTGCTGAAAATTCAGCAGTTTTTCTTAGCATCATTAGAGCATTCATGCTTTCATTTTTCCCTTTATTGTGGCAAGGATGCAGGTATTTACATTTGTAATTTAAATTTTTATCCAAATATTCCCCTTTAGGATGTGATTATAATAAAAGTGTTATTTCTTATTTATGTGCAATTTTGATTTCATATCATAAATTATTTCAATTTGATGAAAGTGACATAGTATTGAACTATTGGTCCTGAGATTGATAAAGTTTTACTTGGCTTGAGTTATTATTATTTTTTTTTTTGATATTGTTATATATTCTGAGTATGAATCCGAAAATCTATTCTCACATCAGGAGATATTTATTGTAAGGGAGGTTCAACCGTGATTCTCCGGTTAAATGATAGTCTTCTTCTCATTTTTTTCCGAGAAATATATGTTCATTTATCTATATTTTTATGGAATATTGAGACTATTATTTGTGGTGCAAATTCTCATTAATATACTCAAATTTCTCTTTAGCAATTGTTGAAAGCGTCTCAAAGTGTGATTTGGTGGTAAAAGTTGTTGGAAAATGCTCACTAGTAAGCATTTTGAGGTACAATTTTAAGTATGGTCCACTTCGTGTTAGTGGTTGCTTTTTAGTGATTCAGATACTCCTCCGTGAGTAGTTCGGAATTGCATATTCATATGCTTAAAAAGGTGCTTGGGTGAATGATAAATTATTGCTCAAAGTTCACCCATTGATGTTGGAAAATAAAGAGAAATAAGTTTGTCCCACATAGGAAAGCTAATAAAGGAAAATTGTGTTTATATATGATTACTCATATGTAGATGTGTAAGTGTTATAAGGATATAGGCTCTCTCTACGTGCGCGCGCAGGGGGGGTGCAAATCAAAATCCGAACAGGCCTGACTCGTGTGTTGGTTTATTCTAAGGTCCCAAGATCAAATCAAGACATGAAATAATGCGTGAATACATCAACGGAGGTAGCGGAATACTCACATCGATCGGTTATGTCGAATTGAAGACGAATCAAAGCCAAAAACGCACTGCCTTGCTCACGCCACTGCAACCAGTCCACGCTCACTGTCTTCGCAGTTTCGGGTCTCAAAACGAAGCTCCAAACTCCGTCGGATGAGTCTCGCCTCATGGGTGAACCTCCCTACCACCTTCGCAAGACTCGTAGTGTGCTAGCACTTGCGGTTTTCACCATGAAAACCCAACTCTTGGCTTCCTTGCTCACGGTTTTTGGCTTCCAAAAACAGTGAGTTTGTGCCCCTTTGGGCGTGAGAGAGTGGAGTGAAATGAGAGAGAAGTTAATTGAATTTTGTTACCAAAAATCAATTTATATTTATGCCATAATATTTATTAAATTAATAATAAACTTATGACACAAAACATGCAATGGCTTAGAGTGTCAAACACTCAAACTCCATGCAAAACCATTGAGTGTATTGTACACTATCACCATGCAATGCATTAGAATTAAATAATGCATAAAATGACATGTGTCATGTGGGCCCCACACGTTTTCCAAATGAAAGTGGGCCCACGTGCACTCACGCGTTCGGGTTCGATATTCCGAAATACCGAACTTACGTCGCGACGTTAATTAAATCGAATTTAAATAAATAATTGCGCCTAGCGAAATTATTATTTACGTCGCTAACGAATTAATTCTAAATTAACTCGTTTGCCCGAATTAAAATCTAATTTTAATTCCGCGTCGAAATCTAATTTCGTTTAATATATATCGAATATATTAATTTACCGATTAATTCCAAATTAATCGTTATCTCTCTCTAGACGATATTTTATCCTAGATAAAATATCTCCGTAATTAATCCTATTAATTTTCTCTCTCCCTTCTATATAATCCCAGATTATTCAAGAGTGCGAGTTGTGCGTCATCGGTGGATTATCGGGAAGCGACCCATGAGATCTCCGGATAAGTTGGCAGTAAATACGGTCGTCGGAGTATCCGAATCACGTACGTACCAAGTACTACGTTCTACCGATTTACGAGACAAGGTCAACTCCTAGCAAAGCACCAAGTCATCCCAATTCTCCGGACATATCCATTTAAGAATATTAAGATCTGTATCAAGCGTAGTATACGATTGTATTGTGCATATTGGCCCAGTATCGGATAATCACGTGCTAGGGCTGGGGCTGGATAAGTGTCTGCCCTGTCCGAAGCACATATCGGATGTCTGGTAACTAGTCTCTATAATCGGATATTCATGACCTGGTCATAATATCACGATTGGATGCGCATCACTTAAGAGCACTAATACCGTATCCTGCGTGACATCATCTCCACTATGACTGGAGTGATACTTCCGTCTCGACATCACATCCAATACTACGACTCTCTGATAAACCCAGAAGAGGTGAACACAGAACCAGTTAAGATCCCCCACCACCAAAACCAAAGTTTACGATTGTCGTAAGTATTAGCGATGCAAGTCTCAGGTTAAGACTATACACACCTACCTTGATTTCGGCCTCCCATAGACACCTAGTCATAATACCAATGGGATTCGAAGGGTCTATCCAGAGCGAAGCTGTTTCCCGTACCATCGGTGAAACACGACCTCCTATCGCACTTGCACAAGTATCCAATACTTATATATATGAGAGAACTATGCCGTTGTGCCCTCACAACGCGCACAAGTGCAATACTAGCCTATTCCGCATTATCGATGTCCAGTCTCGATAATACTACGGCTAGGGATATTTAATGATTAATCCTTCGTGGACTGATACTGTCTCATATCATCTCAATCCAGGAACTAATCATAGGGACCTCTCTTCATTTATATATCTATGGTGATCTAATCACAAATGACGAGAGTGCAATTTCCTTGTTACATAGTTAATTTGCTACAGCAACACAATGTTCTGTGCAAACAGTGACGCTATGGGTCATATTATCCAACAATCTCCCACTTGGCACGTAGCGAGTCACTCAAGTGTCCTACACCCGAACTATGTAAGGTTCGCTCAAATTGCTGAGGAAAGGTTTTCGTCAGCGGATTTGTTCGATTATCGTTTGACGCGATTTATACGATCATCACATCGCCACGATGTATGATCCGAACGAATCAGATGATATAGAAGTGTATATATGGATCGTCGATGAGACCTTTAATTCCTTAGCCTGTGCTGACGCCTAGCTTAGCTGCTAACAGAACTATATCTAATCTAATTAGATTTATTTTTGATTCAAATGGTTTCTATTGCCGCCTCAGCTGCAGCAATAATCCGCATTTATTGTTTATTCGGCAACAGTTATCTTGCTTGGAATATTTCCAGCTCACTGTCCCGGTGTTCAAACTTTATAGTACCGTAGTATTTAATCGTTTGGAAACTTGCTGCAGTGATCCCAGTCACTTCAAGTTCTCCTTCTCCATAGTAAAAGATAGCATCTTTAGTTCTCAGAGATACTAACAGATGTTCTTAACTTTAATCCAGTGACTATCACTTGGATTGACCCGATTGTGACTCCATATGCTCGAAGCGTATGAGACACCAATACAAGTACATTTTAAATGTACAATTTCCCAGAGAGTGTTAACAAACTCCAAATCTATCCCAGTAGATCTTTATTCCTTGAATAAAGGTTGTTACTCCCCAGAATTCTACGGAGAATTTCTATTGAAAGCCAAGCTTTCAACAATAGATTTATGGGAATTTCACTATCAGTGCGCTCTCCCACTAACCTCCTTATATACACAAGAATTATTTCGTTTTGAGTTAAATCATAAACCATTATGATTATATCAAAACGACAGTTCCAAGAACCTTATGCTTGCATCAATCCAAACATGGATCGAATAACCCGCAAACCTTGTTTGTCGATTATATAAAATCGTCAGGATGTTGTAAACATCCTCCAAAAGGTTTCCTTTTTAGGAAAGCGATTTTGATTTATAACTGACACATTTCATAAATGAAATATACAGTTATTTTCCAAGCATTTTTCAAAATGGATTTACCATGGCAACAGGTAAAAGGTTGAACCGTTATTAACATAATGTTGATAACGATACCTTTCCGTCAAAAGTCTAGCTTTGCACGTTGGTATGTTGCCATCCATGTATGTCTTCCTTGAAGACATTTATAGTACCAATAGGCACAACGCCTTGTGGTACAACAACTAGTATCCAAACATAGTTGTTATACATGGAATCCATTTCGGACTCATGGCACTTTGCCATAACAGAGAGTCGATACCTTGTATCACTTCATCATAACGTAGTCGGATGGTACACCTCCATAAGATTGACATCTTTATGGGGTGAGATCAGAAACACATACCTTAGGTTGTTTTCTGACTCTATCCGATTTACGAAGTTCTTGTGTATTTGAAGATTAATGGTATAGTTTCATCATAGATGAACTATTGTGTTTCCATTAAGGACTTCGTGCCTTGAACAGTATTACTCCGATTTTCATCGAGTATCACTATCCTCCCACTGACCACTGCATATCGGTATTCCTCTCAGGAAAAACCGCATGGTGAGCAACAATCACATTGTTCTCATGTGAGATTTACAAGTACTATACTTAAGGTTTCCCTTAAGATAACCTATATTGGCACTTATCCAATTTGGGTCTTAGTTTGGTATCATCCAAACGCTATGCCTGGCATACCCAAATTATCAGGAATGAGAAACCTCGTTTCTTTCCTGTTCATATCCTATATGATATCTGTCAAACAGATTTATATGGAACCTTATTCTAAATAAGTTTTGCACTGTTAATACATATCCGGTTGAAGGAGATAGTAGCTCTGAGCGACTTGTGATAAACCTTATCATGTCCTCATCTGAAAGAATACCGTACTCTTTCATGTACGTATGAAACTTACTGCTTAAGTATTTTCCATTACGGTATTACCGTGGCGGAATAACACTATAGCCGATCTGTTTGTCTACTTCGTGTCGAAACTCTAAAGTTTCCGATCTGTGTTCTTCAAAAGAAACACATAACCACAACGTGATGTCACATCCGTTAAGGTCACGAAATATTCATGTTCACATCTAGCCTAGCTAGATATGAGCCCACTTAATTCATCATGAATAGGGCTAACAGATCGGTGGCCCTTTTACTATTACCAAGTAAATAGTTTTTTAGGTATCTTACCTAATAAACTATATTCGTAGACCTTATTTGAATAGTCAAATCAGTCCTAGTACCCACTCTTAAAAAGTGTGGATATACGAGTCTTCTTTAATTGTGTCCTAGACAACAATGCCACAAATAAGTCTCCATTGATCAAATCAATTTGAGCTATTTATTTGTCATTTTATATGTTTGAGATTTTATTATATTCAAAATATAAATTCTGTTATTTACATCCAATGTATTTATCTCAGTATCATCTTTATATAATGAAACACTTTAGTGTTCTAGAATATAAAGGTTTTATCTGCAATGGATTAAACACTGATATAGAGATAATGTCTCTAGTTAAACTAGTTACATTATAACATTTCCTAATTTAAGTACATACCCAAAGGGTAGTTCCTAAACTTAGGTATCTACGGTCGAAACAGCGACTTTCGTCCCGTTTCCAATTCGCAGAGAAATCTCGGCTTGAAGCCAGTATCCAGCTCACAGCGGATTCTGAACGTCAATATATATATTTTATGTACCACACTAAGTATTTAAAATCTAATTTTAATACTAGTTGTGAACATAACTTTGACAAATATTTTTAAAGTTAGAGCCTCGCCCTTTCTTTAATTCCTTCGTGTCTTCCATATCCAAATTGTAGTCACTTTGGGATATGTCAATTATCCTTTTCAATATTTCACAAACCTTTGGCCAATCATTGGGTTTCGGAATATCGAAACGATGTGCACCTTGTGCTACATGCCCAATTGCAAACTTTGACTTTTCTCCACTAGAATAGTCAATTAATTGCAATTTTAATACTTTTAAATCTAAAGATAGATTTATTGTAAGTATATTAATTAAGCACTAAAGTCATCATCACATAAATCTTTCAAAGACTTTATGCTCTACTATTTGCTTAATTATGGGCTTAGTCATAATAAGTTATTTTATCAAATAAATTAACCTATTATTGATTCCAATTGAAAATTAAATCATTTAAAACATTTAATCCAAGGATTATATATTTTAAATATTCAACCTTTCAATTCTTTACTTGATTTTAATAGTCCAACTATTTAATCAAATTATTAAGGTACTATTTATTATAATGATTACAATAATCCAATTATTTAATCAACTAATTTTAATATTGATTACTATAATCCCATTATAAAATCAACTATCATTTAATTCAATTATATTGATTACTATAATCAAATTACAAAATCAACTATATATTGAATGAGTTTGTATATAGTCCAACTATATATATTTTTAAAACAACATAAAATATTAGTCCGACTAATACTTTTGATTAATATGACGAGTAAAATAAAATGAGCGTGTTTAGCGAGTATTCGAACGAATGTTGCAAATTCAATACTTGCCTCCCACTATTTTTCGTCGAGCCTCTAACCCTCTGTGGAGTACTCGGGAAACCGTGTTTCCTAGTGGGCTATGATCCTATTAAATAACATACAACATTGACTTTGGCCAATAAAAGCTGTATGCTATTTAACTAGGTAGATCTCACAGATCAATTGGATCCAATCCAATTCCTAGATCCGGTTAGGTGGACATCCAAGTCCGAAACATATGTATAATGTCAATGTATCCACTACATTTTCCTAACCATATCCTCCGAATCATCTAGGCCTTGGCTTTGGCCAAAAACAAACCTAATGATTCCAGTTAAGCGGGACCCATTGACGAGGAAAGTTTCGTAATCAATGTCATTGGACAAAAAGTGATCTTGACTTTGGCCAATAAAAATCACGATTTGGACAAGACACCGATATGCAACAAAACTCTCATGATTCAAGTACATCCTTGATTGACAAAGGTCTTGACTTTGGTCAATAAAAACCAATGCCAACTTCGGATCTTGAACAAGAATCATTCAATGGAAGGATATTTGCTTAATATAAAACGAGGGTTTTTTCGCGTGCAAATTGGCTACCAATTTTAATTATCTTTGTTAAGGTCTCATCATCATACACCCTTAAACATGCATTCTAAATACATAATAAAGCGAGTATGAAATAAAATAATAATGATATGCGGATGGATACTTAACACATTGATCCTAGATCAAATCTCTCACTTTCTCACTCAAGCTAGCACTTGTACTACTTCTACCCGTTACACTACACTTCTAAAGAAACCTCATATATATAGAGGGGAATAGGTGAGAAGAGAATACAAAGAGAAAGAAGGTGATAAGGCTGGACACGCAGGTCCAATTTAATAAATCGAATTTATTACAACAATTTCTAAAATTGCCCACCCATCTAATATCCATCCGATATGCATTATTCATTCAACACAACCATGTATTCACACACATAAGCATGCTATCAATCAATCTAATCAAATTAATTAATCTGATAATTAAGTGATCATCCAATGTTCAAACAACGATTTGATTTTGTTCGAGTCAAACTCGTTTTTGCGAATAAGTACTTAAAGTACGAATTCATGAATTAAATTAAACTACATCATTAAATCTAATTTAACATGTATTTAATACTAATTCACTATTCAATTCAAATTAAATATTACACTTTATATTAATAAACCTTTTACGATTTAAATTCCAAATTCAATCGCGTCGGGACTCAAGTCCGATTAACGTCCAACGTCAATTTGATTTAAGTCTAATGGGCTTCAATTAATTTCTTTAGGCATGGGCTTCGGCAACCAAAGCCCAATAGTGGAATCACCCAAAATGTCTTAGAAATCAATTTCGGCCCATTAGGCCCAATTAAACATTAAAGGTTCATTAGTCACATTTGGGCTTTATGGTTAAGGTTTTGGGCCCAATTGGATCCAATCCATTTGGCCTAAACCAAACTTGATAAATCAAGCCCAAAGGTCCAAATACAACATTAGAAGACCAAATCCAATTTAAGCCTAAATAATTAAATTCATGAATCCAATTCCGCAATTTAATTACCTAAAGTGCATTACATGATTAATCAACTAAATCAACATTTCCGAAACACTAAATTAGTCCAATTAATCATACTCAATTCATTATTATATGTCCAACATACAAATTGAAAAATCAAACCCATTACATGCTTTTAATGCTCTCGGCCAATGAAGGTAATTTTGTCCGATTTGAATTCAATTCGATTAATTACACAATCGACAACGTATTAACTTCCCGAATGATTTCATACACATTGAATGTCACAAAATCAAAATTACCAAGACATTCAATAGGGCTATACATTCGGCCAAGGTGAAGGAAATTTGGGATTTTTGTTCAATTCAAAATTCAATCAAATTGACTTCAAATTAACATCATCTTTTATCATTATAACTCATCCAATGAATTAAAATGAAAAAATTCCAAGAACTCCAAGACTATACACCATTCGGCCAACATGAATAAATTGGGGAAAATTATTCCAAATCAATTTTCATCAAATTAGTCCAACCAAAATGAAATTAAACATGTTATAAGCATACTCAAACAATCAATTTATTCAAATCATGCTCAAATCACATTTACCCAAATTTTAAACCCTACAAATTTCATGCTTGCAACATTAGCTCTTGATGCCATTGTTGGTTTATTCTAAGGTCCCAAGATCAAATCAAGACATGAAATAATGCGTGAATACATCAACGGAGGTAGCGGAATACTCACATCGATCGGTTATGTCGAATTGAAGACGAATCAAACAAAACGCACTGCCTTGCTCACGCCACTGCAACCAGTCCACGCTCACTGTCTTCGCAGTTTCGGGTCTCAAAACGAAGCTCCAAACTCCGTCGGATGAGTCACGCCTCATGGGTGAACCTCCCTACCACCTTCGCAAGACTCGTAGTGTGCTAGCACTTGCGGTTTTCACCATGAAAACCCAACTCTTGGCTTCCCTTGCTCACGGTTTTTGGCTTCCAAAAACAGTGAGTTTTGTGCCCCTTTGGGCGTGAGAGAGTGGAGTGAAATGAGAGAGAAGTTAATTGAATTTTGTTACCAAAAATCAATTTATATTTATGCCATAATATTTATTAAATTAATAATAAACTTATGACACAAAACATGCAATGGCTTAGAGTGTCAAACACTTAAACTCCATGCAAAACCATTGAGTGTATTGTACACTATCACCATGCAATGCATTAGAATTAAATAATGCATAAAATGACATGTGTCATATGGGCCCCACACGTTTCCAAATGAAAGTGGGCCCACGTGCACTCACGCGTTCGGGTTCGATATTTCCGAAATACCGAACTTACGTCGCGGCGTTAATTAAATCGAATTTAAAAAAATAATTGCGCCTAGAGAAATTATTATTTACGTCGCTAACGAATTAATTCTAAATTAACTCGTTTGCCCGAATTAAAATCTAATTTTAATTCCGCGTCGAAATCTAATTTCGTTTAATATATATCGAATATATTAATTTACCGATTAATTCCAAATTAATCGTTATCTCTCTCTAGACGATATTTTATCCTAGATAAAATATCTCCGTAATTAATCCTAGATTAATTTTCTCTCTCTCTTCTATATAATCCCAGATTATTCAAGAGTGCGAGTTGTGCGTCATCGGTGGATTATCGGGAAGCGACCCATGAGATCTCCGGATAAGTTGGCAGTAAATACGGTCGTCGGAGTATCCGAATCACGTACGTACCAAGTACTATGTTCTACCGATTTACGAGACAAGGTCAACTCCTAGCAAAACACCAAGTCATCCCAATTATCCGGACATATCCATTTAAGAATATTAAGATCTGTATCAAGCGTAGTATACGATTGTATTGTGCATATTGGCCCAGTATCAGATAATCACGTGCTAGGGCTGGGGCTGGATAAGTGTCTGCCCTGTCCGAAGCACATATCGGATGTCTGGTAACTAGTCTCTATAATCGGATATTCATGACCTGGTCATAATATCACGATTGGATGCGCATCACTTAAGAGCACTAATACCGTATCCTGCGTGACATCATCTCCACTATGACTGGAGTGATACTTCCGTCTCGACATCACATCCAATACACTACGACTCTCTGATAAACCCAGAAGAGGTGAACACAGAACCAGTTAAGATCCCCCACCACCAAAACCAAAGTTTACCGATTGTCGTAAGTATTAGCGATGCAAGTCTCAGGTTAAGACTATACACACCTACCTTGATTTCGGCCTCCCATAGACACCTAGTCATAATACCAATGGGATTCCGAAGGGTCTATCCAGAGCGAAGCTGTTTCCCGTACCATCGGTGAAACACGACCTCCTATCGCACTTGCACAAGTATCCAATACTTATATATATGAGAACTATGCCGTTGTGCCCTCACAACGCGCACAAGTGCAATACTAGCCTATTCCGCATTATCGATGTCCAGTCTCGATAATACTACGGCTAGGGATATTTAATGATTAATCCTTCGTGGACTGATACTGTCTCATATCATCTCAATCCAGGAACTAATCATTGGGACCTCTCTTCATTTATATATCTATGGTGATCTAATCACAAATGACGAGAGTGCAATTTCCTTGTTACATAGTTAATTTGCTACAGCAACACAATGTTCTGTGCAAACAGTGACGCTATGGGTCATATTATCCAACATCGTGTGCACCCGCGGGTCTTGCGTACACGAATGCCGGACCAAATTATGCGGGCCCGGCCTAGCCAATTTTGCAAGTCTCTTTATTTTTCCAAGTTATTTTGAAGTTCCATAACAGTTAAATTAATTATTTTTTAACTGGGTGGTACAAATAATGAAAAGTCTCTCACTAACTCTATTGAATTGGCATGCTCATTTTCATTTAATGGTGGAGTGATTTTCATTTTTGAAAAGAGATAAAAATACGAACAAAAGACCGAACAATTTTCCCTTAAGTTTTCTTTACGGTTTTGTTGAAAGAGTTCAGATACTTCGTGGTTCGTTGAAGACGATTTTGGTGGTGCCCTTTCTCGTATATTTCCGTTGCATCATGGGAAACAGACGTCTCGCGTTCTACTGCACCATTCGGTAGGGGACGAATTTTTTTTAAGGAGATTGTTGCCGCATCAACAAGCCTCGAAATTCTCTCGGTTCTTATTGCCGGTTCGATATTGCACTGCCTTCGTTACTCAACTGTTGTTCCTGTCGCTGGTTCGTTGCTGCACCGCCGTGACTGATTGCAGTGTCCTATGACTGTTTTATCACTCTTGTTGTGTTGTTTATTGTATCATTTGTGTTCTCTTTTACTGTTTGTTCAGAGTCATTTGTAAGAACACATTAACCAAATATTTGTAATAGTCTTAAACAAAATTCCATCTGTGGATATGGAAAACAGTCCAAACATAGTTGATCCGAACATGACAGCCTCTTCGGCTGGCCAAAATGTTCCAGCCTCTGGACTTAATGTGGCAGCCTTTGTGGCTGGCCAAAATATTTCAGCCTTGGGCTTAATGTGGCAGCCTCTGTGGCTCGCCAAAGTGTTGCTGCATCTATGGCTAGACAACATTTTGGACATATGAGCCATGTCAATCATGCTGCGGAAAAACCTGAAAAATTCAGTAGTCAGAATTTCAAAAGGTGGCAACATAAAATATTTTTTTACTTGACCACGTTGAACTTTGCAAGGTTCCTAAAGGAAGATGCTCATGTTCCCAAAGAGGGTGAGAATGATATTCAAGTGATTAGTGCGATCGAGGCTTGGAAACATTCTGAATTCCTATGTAGGAATTATGTGCTGAATGAGATGAGTGATTCCTTGTACAATGTGTACGCTGAAATGAAAACAGCTAAGGAGCTTTGGGAGTCCTTAAATCGAAAATATAAAACTGAGGACGCCGGTACTAAGAAATTTTTAGTAGGCCGTTTCCTAGATTTTAAGATGGTTGACTCCAAAACTGTGTTAAGTCAAGTACAAGAATTACAGATTATTCTAGCAGAAATTCATGTTGAGGGGATGGTATTAAGTGAAACCTTCCAAGTAGCCTCGATAATTGAAAAACTACCACTTGGTTGGAAAGATTTCAATAATTATTTAAAGCATAAGCGAAAAGAAATGAATATTGAAGACTTGGTTCTTAAGCTTATAATTGAGGAAGATAACAGAGTATCTGACAAGAGAGGAATAACTCATGAGGCCAAAGCAAATATTGTTGAACATGGCCATAAGAACAAGCACCTCAAGAAAAAATGGTCAAAGATGGCCCTAAATGAGGAATTTCCAAGAAATCCAAATTTCAAGGAAGATGCTTCAACTGTGACAAAATGGGTCACAAGTCTTCTGAGTGCAGACTGCCAAAGAAGAAAAAGAATCAAGAGGCTAATGTGATGGAAAACATGACTCAAAATGTTTCAGACATTAATATTTATGCTGTGGTTTCTGAGGTGAATCTGGTGGGTTTTAACCCAAGAGAGTGGTGGATTGACACTGGTGCCACTCGACATGTATGCTCAGAAAAAAGTATGTTCTCTTCATTTGAGCCTGCTGGTAATGGGGAAAAAATATACATGAGAAATTCAGCAACATCTGATATTGAAGGTCAAGGCAATGTGATTCTGAAGATGACTTATGGGAAAGAATTGACTTTAAACAACGTTCTGTATATACCAGAAATATGGAAGAATCTTGTGTCTGGATCACTTCTGAACAAGCATGGATTCCGGATGGTGTTCGAGTCTGATAAAGTAGTTTTGACTAAAAATGGCATGTATGTGGGAAAATGGTATGTAACTGATGGGCTCTTTAAGCTCAATGTAATGGTTGTTAAACCCCAAGAATTTCAATAAAGCTAGTTCTTCTGCTTATATTGTTGAGTACTATGATCTATGACATGGTAGATTAGGACATGTTAATTTTAATTCATTGCGGAAATTAATTAACATGAATCATATTCCCAATTTTAAAATTGATAACAAACATAAGTGTGATACTTGTGTTGAGGCAAAACTAACTATATCATCATTTCATAGTATTGAAAGAAACTCTAAACCACTTGATCTAATTCATACCGATGTATGTGATTTTAATTCAATACAATCAAGAGGCGGTAATAAATATTTTATTACCTTTATTGATGATTGCACAAGATTTTGCTATGTGTATTTGATGAAAAGCAAGGACGAAGCTATAGAGAAATTTATTCTCTATAAGAATGAAGTTGGGAATCAACTGAATAAAAGAATTAATGAGTTAAGAAGTGATCGTGGTGGTGAGTATATTTTTCCTTTTGAATCATTTTGTGAGCAAAATGGAATCATACATCAAACCACAGCTCCTTATTCACCTCAATCCAATGGGATTGCAGAACGGAAGAATCATACCTTGAAAGAAATGATGAATGCTATGTTAATCAGCTCTGGATTACCTCAGAATATGTGGGGATAAGTTGTTTTATCAGCTAATTACCTTTTAAATAAGGTACCACAGAAGGAAGTCGGGAAAACTCCTTATGAAATGTGGAAATGAATAGTACCTTCCTATAAATTTATACGAGTGTGGGGGTGTCTTGCCAAAATAGTCATTCCTCCACCTGAGAAAGTGAAGATATGACCAAAAACTGTTGATTGTATTTTCATAGGATATGTACATAACAGTAATGCTTATCGATTTCTTGTGCATGAGTCTAATATACCAGATATTCACAAAAATACGATAATGGAGTCGAGGAATGCATCCTTTTTCGAATATGTTTTTCCTTGTAAAACTATTTCGAATTCAAATGTGCACAAACGGGCACATGAGACTATCATTGAAGATAGTCATGACCAAGAACACATAAATGTTCCAGAGGATCAACAAGATGTTGAACTTGAACCAAGACGTAGCAAAAGAGCTAGAACGGAAAAATCATTTGGTCCAAATTTTCTGACATTTTTGCTAAAAAATGATCCTCAAAGCTATAACGAAACTGTAAGGTCAGCTGATGGTGCTTTGTGGAAAGATGCCATCAATAGTGAAATTGAATCCATCTTACAAAATCACACCTGGGAGTTAGTGGATCTTCCTACAGGGTGTAAACCTTTAGGGTCCAAATGAATTTTCAAAAAGAAAATGAAGGCCGATGGATCAATTGACAAGTACAAGGCAAGACTTGTAATTAAAGGCTACAGGAAACGTGAAGGTCTTGATTACTTTGACACTTACTCTCCTGTAAATAGGATAAATTCCATAAGGATGATAGTAACGATTGTCGCTTTGCGCAATCTTGAGGTACATCATATGGATGTGAAAACATCATTTCTAAATGGAAATTTAGATGAAGAAATCTACATGGAACAACATGAAGGCTTTATAGCTCCAAGACAAGAAAAGAAAGTCTGCAAGTTAGTAAAATCCTTGTATGGATTGAAACAAGCTCCGAAACAGTGGCATAAAAAGTTTGACGACACCATGCTGGCAAATGGTTTCAAAATCAATGAATGTGATAAATGTATTTATGTCAGAGAGACAGAAGTTGGCTATGTCATTTTATGTCTCTACGTTGATGACATATTGATTGTCGGGAGTGATATTAAAATGGTAAAATCCACCAAGAATATGTTGAAATCTAAGTTTGACATGAAAGACATGCGTCTAGCAGATGTCATTATGGGAATAAAGATCTCGAGAAGTCCAGATGGACTTATTCTTGATCATTCGCACTATGTGGATAAAATTCTTGGTAAATTCAATAATGATGATTCTGCTTTGGCTAGAACTCCTTTAGATGTGAGTCTACATCTATCAAATAATAGGGGAAAATGTATATCTCAAGTAGAATACTCTAGAGTGATCGGGAGTCTGATGTATTTATCGAGTTGTACAAGGCCTGATATAGCCTGTACAGTAAACAAGGTCAGCAAATGTACGAGTAATCCAAGGGTTGATCACTGGAAAGCAATAGTGAGAATACTCAGGTACCTACGATTTATTCGTAATTTTGGGTTATACTATCATAGATATCCCTCCGTAATCGAAGGATACAGTGATGCAAACTGGATATGTGATATAAAAGACTCAAAGTCTACCAGTGGCTATATGTTTACACTAGGAGATGCAGCTATATCATGGAAATCCTCCAAACAGACTGTGATAGCCAGATCTACAATGGAATCAGAATCCATTGCATTAGATAAGTGTGCTGAAGAAGTAGAATGACTGCGAAATTTTCTAGAGGATATTCCAAGTTTGCCTAAGCCAGTGCCATCAACATTCATTGCGATAGTCAATCTGCAATTGGAAGGGCACATAACAATATGTATAATGGTAAGTCAAGACATATTCGTCGTAGATACAATACCGTTAGACAATTACTCTATATTGGAGTTATTTCGATTGACTATGTAAAGTCAAAGGATAACATTGCGAATCCACTAACCAAAGGGTTAAACAGAGAGTTAGTTGTGAAATCATCGAGGAGAATGAGACTAAAACCCATTAGAAAAATGTTTATTACGAAGGAAAACCCAACCTTGTTCACTGGAGATCCCAAGATCTAGGTTCAAGGGACAACCTACTTGTAAAAGACATAATTGGTTCACTGTGGGGGTTACCCTCTAGTCCATTCATATGGTGAAATGAAACAGTGATGCTCGTATGGAAAGATGTTAAGCAAAAGGCTTTTAATGATTCTTATGCGTCGGGAATCCGAGCAGAGTAATACGATCTACTCTTAAATAAGAAATCACCTATGTGAGAGAGAAATGGGGCCGCTTCAAAAGGAATTGTACGGGGCTCAATTCTTAGAAACTCTTACAGAACCATGTAGATGTTCATGGCCAAAATGAACATAATAATAAGAACTCAGATGTGTTAGGTAAAATATCTGTGTGATATATGTTTTCATTTACATGAACGGCAATACAATTCAATAATATCGTGTCCACTGTCAGCTAGTAAAAGAGATATATTTTCACAAGGGAAATTTCAAAGGCTGAGGTCTACCTATCATATTCAGGTGTTGAACCGTTGAACTCTTCAAGGTCAAAATAAAATGTTTATATAAATTAATTTTATTTGACGTTTTTTCGCCAATTTCATTCATGTGGGGGATTGTTGGAAAATGCTCACTAGTAAGCATTTTGAGGTATAATTTTAAGCATGATCCACTTCGTGTTAGTGGTTATTTTTGAGTGATTCGGATACTCCACCGTGAGTAGTTCGGAATGGT
The DNA here is from genome assembly GCA_019454045.1 of Zanthoxylum bungeanum. Lineage (NCBI taxonomy): Eukaryota > Viridiplantae > Streptophyta > Magnoliopsida > Sapindales > Rutaceae > Zanthoxylum > Zanthoxylum bungeanum. The sequence goes on from SKCR01053850.1 coordinate 814,858, forward strand.
ATATTCATATGCTTAAAATGGTGCTTGAGTGAATGAGAAATTGTTGCTCAAAGTTCACCAATTGGTGTTGAAAAATAAAGAGAAATAAGCTTGTCCCACATAGGAAAGCTAATAAAGGAAAATTGTGTTTATATATGATTGCTCATATGTAGATGGGTAAGTGTTATAAGGATATAGGCTCTCTCTACGTGCGCGCGCATGGGGGGTGCAAATCAAAATCCGAACAGGCCTGACTCGTGTGCACCCGCACGTCTTGCGTACACGAATGCCGGACCAAATTGTGAGGGCCCGGCCCAGCCAATTTTTCAAGTCTCTTTATTTTTTCCAAGTTCTTTTGAAGTTCTATAACAGTTAAATTAATTCTATTAATTAACTGGTGGTTACAAATAATGAAAAGTCTCCCACTAACTCTATTGAATTGGCATGCTCATTTTCTTTTAATGGTGGAGTGATTTTCGTTTTTGAAAAGAAATAAAAATACGAACAAAAGACAGAACAGTTTTCCCTTAAGTTTTCTTTACGGTTTTGTTGAAAGAGTTCAAACACTCCGTGGTTCGTTGAAGACGATTTTGGTGGTGCCTTTTCTCGTATATTTCCGTTGCATCCTGGGAAACAGACATCTCGCGTTCTACTGCACCATTCGGTAGGGGACAAATTTGTTTTAAGGAGATTGTTGCCGCATCAACAAGCCTCATAATTCTCTCGGTTCTTGTTGCTGGTTCGATACTACACTGCCTTCGTTACTCAACTGCTGTTCCTGTCGTTGGTTCGTTGCTGCACCGCCATGACTGATTGCAATGTCCTGTGACTGTTTTATTACTCTTGTTGTGTTGTTTATTGTATCATTCGTGTTCTCTTTTACTGTTTGTTCAGAGTCATTTGTAAGAACACAGTAACCAAATATTTGTAATAAAAGTTTTAAGATTTAATTGTCATACATGAGTTCGAGTCCAGGGTACATTCTTATAAGAGTCTAAGACAGTCGAAAATTTTACCTACTTCACTTAAATCTGTATCAGGTGATTTGACTTGCGGAAATTCTTAAAAAAAAATAATTGTTGGCAGCATGTGTGCCTAGTAAGTACACAGTGTTACAAAGCCCAAATGACTGGCATGAGTTCGGTTGGAGAAAATCTACAATGCAACAGTGGTACCACGTCATCCATGCAACAAGCCAATCATCCATTGCCACACGTGCTAAAAAATTAAAAAACAACTAAAAAATAGGTATTAAATTATACATGTCATTTTCTAATTCGTTGGTGGTACCACGTCACCTATACCTCCGTTGCAGCAAAAAATTACTCGTTCGGTTGAGGGGTCATTTCATTGAAACAATAACGGATATTGTCTGGGGGCTATTTAGTAAAATGCTTTCGTTTTTATTTTGTTTTTTCCCTTTCAAAAAAGAAAAAAAAATCGCCGAAGCTTGAAACCAAGACAAGGAAAGAAGACAGAGATCTGGAAGTAAAAAAGTCGGTTAATTCTTGAATTTCTTTATTTTAAACAAAATCAATACAATAATAAACTCAAAATCTTGAATTTTTTAGGTTAGGAATTGAAATCCAATTTTTTTTTATGATCAGCTCTGATTCTAAAAATTCAGAACTGAATTTAAATATTCCGATTCCGATTTTACATGGTAAAAATTATTTAACCGTAACTGGAAACGAATTTAAAGCCGGTTTAGTATCTAAATTAAAACCCATTGTAACACCCAAACGGCGTCGTTTTGAACATATAATATATGCTCTGTTTGCAATTGCCTCTCTCTTTTGATAAACAAATTGAAATTTTGAGACCTAACTTTGCTGTCTCTCTCTCTCGTGCTGGCTCTCTCTGGTCTCTCTCTCTCGGTGCCCTCTGTTTCGTCGGCTCACTGACTCACTCTCTATTGATACTGCAACTTGGATCATACTACTCCAGGTAACTATTTGACTTCCAACGAGTATTGATAATGCAATTTGGAGCGTGTTAGCTACTCAAGATAACTACATAATACGTTTTGAGATTCGTTAGAGTAAAGATCTCCTGATGGAATTCGTTATGAATCACCCACTTTATACATATTATTAGTCTTATTTAGCATGCTATAGCTTTTTATTTGCGTGTTGATGAGTTTGATAGAAGGTATCGGATGGTCAGTTATCCGAATTCAAAGATCTAAATCAGAGACTTCGGCCTAATCGGACGGTCCACAACAACATTAAAGTCTCAAAACTAGAATCCATGGTAGATAATCAAAATCCTAAGAAACAGATTATCTAGGGTTTCAACTCCAGGTGACTATCGTTGATAATGTAGTTTTAATTGAATAATTTGAAAATTTTGCAGGTGACGTCGTCGTGGTGAAGCATCAGATTCTTAGGAATTTGGTTAATTCTCATGGAGGTTAGTGAGAGTAGTGATTTAAGTAATTTGTAGTACGGTTTATTCTATTGTATTATTGGCCACTTGTTTTTATTTTGTTTCTCAATCATTTTTAGAAAGGAGCAGCAGCTAAGCATACTGACTTGTACAAAACAACTGAGTTATTGGAATCTGAGGAGAGTACTGTTGGGGGATTATTTTTACCCAATAAGGAACGCCCGATATTTAGAGCTCCTGAGGGTTCGAAAGTCGGGTCAGGTATGATTTCGATTAACATAACTGTGTAATCTGTTTTTTCTGTCTGGAAATAAATGATTTATTGCCTTAAGATATTAGTAGTTTTTTCTTTGCTTGGTGAAATGAACTTAAATGCCACTGTGCTAAATTAGGGGTAAGAGAGATTTTAGAGAACAAAAATCGAAATCTTTAAGAGACACTTCTTGGTTGTTTCCTCTTGTCATAAACCGAAGTTATATTTATATTGAGTCGAGCTAAACCTATTTGAAATGTGGCCGGATCAACTATCTTGTTGGATTTGCTTTTAAATAATTTTCCATTGCAAGCTTGCTTTGTAACTACTTAGAAAGCAGTTTATAAAGTATTCTAAAAGATGATGGACATAGGAACTGATCTTTATTGAGAACCTGATGTAGATAGTGAGGAAGCTTATATCTTGTGTTATTGTTTTCTTTTGAATTCGTAAATGGGCTGATTAGTCACATCTCTATTGTCTGAGTGGTGCTCGTAGATGGTTCTTGTGTTGGCCTAGTTATGCTGGTCTTGTGTTGCTGGATAAATTTAGGGTTTCGGAACACTGTATTAGACCGAGTCTACTTGAGAATGAAACCAAATTGGAGGAGGAGGGACAGGTTTGTTTAGGTCTTGGTTTCCATTTGATTATGTACATTACAAATGATTTTTCTTTTATTCTTTTTTTAGTTTTATTTTTCATTCTAATCCAGGCCATATGTGTTTTACTCCAACTTTAGTTATAGTCTGCTTGCATGGACTCTTGTCATAAGGTTTATTAATTTTTCGGTGCTATATGGCCATATGTGATTGTCTTATTTATTTTTTTAAAATCTATTGGATCTCCTTCACACGTTTCTTAAATGTGCTTCTTGTAAGTATTCTTTTATTATCAATGGACAATATTTGGGTGCTTAATGATAAAACACAATCTAATAGGGTTAGGTGTTCGTGTAAACGAAAAACAAGGAGGTTCTGATATTCATGGTGGATTCAAAGTCCCAAGAGTTGCTCCTGTTGCAGCAATGATTGATGAGGAAGAGAATTCTGAATCTTCTGGAATAGATGAGATACAGAGTAACAATAGAAATGGTGTGCGTAGTCATGCTAATAGACGATATCGTGAAATTTCTACAAGCGAAATAACTGATGCAGGTAAACTTTTCCTTGTAATTTTTGTTGGCTAATTAAATGTATTCAATGATTTTAAGCTGCCGATATAACTTCATCAATTTGACCGAGGAAATCGTGTGCAATTTTAGCTAAATTTCGAGTCCTTATCTTGAACAAGAGCACCGATAAATTTCTAACTCGTTATTTTCCAACTTATAGTTTAAAATTTCTACATTGGTACTGCTAATTTCATGTCTCCATATTTTAGTGATAGTGAGTGTCATAATTTGTAAATCTCTCTTTTTTGAGTGCAGTGCTAAAGGAATTTAGTGCCAACTTGAGAGTTGAGAATCGTATTTGTTCGAGCTATTACACTTTATCTAGTTTGTTTGAGGAGTTGGATCATGTGCAAAGCAATGAAATGTCCTTTCATTTTAGAGTCCTGCAATGTATTTAGGATTTTTAAGTTATAATTTTAATGGGATGGTTTCACCCTTTTTTTGGTTACCTTACATGTAGTAGGATGGGGAATGAACTTCTATCTTCTCAATATATGTTAGATGTTTGTTTGTTACCAAAAAGCCGTTACACCTATAGGCCTGTTTGCTTGCAGAACATCCGAGTATTAAGTTGAAGTGCTCTTATTGGGATAAAAATGCAAGTCTCGTGTTTTGAATTAGTGGTAGTTGATGTTTGGCAGATGTGGACACGGTGGGAAATTTTGGAACTCATGTATCTCATACCTTATTATTATTTTTTGGGGGTTCTTTGAGGGTGTTAAATTGCCTTTTCACTTGTAAATTTCATTTTAAGATGCTTTCCAAATTTACTTTTACCTTAATTGTTATTTCCTATCTCTTCTTCCTCAAATATCAATTACATTTTGTTATTTATTGTTTTTCAGAAAGTTCCATGAACATAGGACGAGCTGGTGATACATCTAGGACTCATCGTTCAAATGAAGCATATTTAGAGGTAAATTAATATCACATTGGCATCTTTTTTGGTTTTTATTGTCAATATTTAGACAAGCTGTAAGCTCTAAATTCTTGGTATCTTGATTGAGAGAAGAATGAATATCTCTTAGAAAATGTTATGAAACAAATTTGAAATTATTGCTTATTCTTATTAATCCAATGCTAGCAAATGGTTCCTCTAGTGAAATACTAATTCATGAAGTTATATAATTGATATTTCATATTTTGTTAATTTAAGTTGGAACTGCAACTTTTTTCTGATTTTGCTTTTGAATGAAGGTTTCAGCTACTTCTAGGAGTTCCCAAAGTGTCTTGTCTACGAATTCTAGGTATGAAAGGGATGGTCGTGGTAGTGAGAGAAGATATTTGAAGGATGACACCAGAAGTGAAAGTAGGGGGCCAAGCAGGAGAGACAATTATGATATAAAGGGGCGGTATTATGCAAAGGAAGCACGAGGTCGATATGAACCAGAGTATGGTGGAGATTATGGAAGAAAACGCAGTAAATATGAAGGTACAAGGAGAACACCAGGTATGTGATATTTCACGTTTTTCATGTGTTTATTTTTGTTTCTTGAATGTATTCTATTTGTCCAAATACAGAGTAATGGGGGGCTTGGTATGCTTTGGGTTGTGATTTAAAATACTTTAGAATGTTTCTATTGTATCCTTGCATATTGAGAAACATACCTAATTCGTTCTTTACTGTGAGATTGAGAATTAAACATCTGGAATTTTTCATTCAATTTCAAAATAAACAGAAATATGTTTATTTACATTCATTGATACACACACACACACCCACACACCAAATATTTTGTTTTTCCTCATCATTTTCGTTTTTGAGAAGCCTCACAAGTTTAAGAAACCTTATTGTGAAAATATAACATAGGAAGTCACTATACATATCCAGATATGTACATATGTATTCCTTTATATTTTGAACTCGCTTGGGAATTTATTTCTCATTAAATTCAAGAGGTATAAACTCTTATTTTTATTATTATTATTTATTTTTGCAGAAGTATTTAGTGATGTATGTCACCTTGCCGAACTCATCCAAAGCATAATGCTATGCCTAAATTTGATTTGTGGCAATCTTGCAGGCAGGTCTGATTGGGATGATGGGAAATGGGAATGGGAAGATACGCCACGCCGGGAAAGTTACTCTAGTTCTAGTAAACGCCATTTGCCTTCTCCATCCCCAATGTTTATTGGGGCCTCACCTGATGCTCGATTAGTTTCTCCCTTGTCAACACCTCATTCCAGTGGTATACTTTTAGTACATGATATCTTTATTGCATATTTAGAATTGCATGTTTTAGGTGACATAATGGCTGTAATCTCTTCCCTTTGTTAATTTTTGGAAAATCTTATACTTTTGTCAACAGGTTATGCTGCCTCTCCCTGGGACTCGATCTCTCCTTCCCCTGTTCCTATACGTGCGTCTGGATCCTCAGTTAAATCTTCAAGTTCTGGTTACAGTAGGAGATCCCATCAACTTACATTTTCCAATGATAATTCACAATCATTCGAGGTATTGTGTGTTTTGAAATTTATTCTTGAAAGCTTTATCAAATTTCACTTTCAATGCTGCTAATGTTTGTGGAATTTTAGGGATCAAAGGCGATATTTCTAATCGCAAACTAGGTTATTGTTAATTTTACGTGTGTGTATATATATTTGCAGGATGGAGAAGCAGATCAAACTTATTCTGATAAAGAACAAGATTACGAGATTACAGAAAGTATGCGTCAAGAGATGGAATACAATTCTGACCGAGCATGGTAATAATGCCTTTTTTTTGGGGACTAAAATTAAATTTTGTAATTTACATTTAGATTCATCTTAATGCAATTTATTCTTTCATTGATGGATTAAAGTCTTATTTTGTTTGATGAAACTCTAAAGTGTTGACATACGGTAAGTCGGTAATGTTTAGAAAATATGAATTTTGGATCACTGTTTGATACTTGCAACAAAAAAAAAAATTGCAATCCCTTCACGAGCATTTATGGATAGCAGATGTTAATGTGTTCTTCTATGGAGTAAACTTCTATTTTTGTACTTCAGGATTCTGAGTGTAAGCTCTTCTTAGGAGTTCTTGTTAATGGTCATTGCGCTTTAAGCGATGCACTATGCCCCTTTACGTTTTTTCTTCTTCTTTTGGTTATGATATTCATGCATGCTGACTCAAAGTTGTCTAACTTTTGACAAATATAATTTTTTTTCACATAGGTATGACAGAGAAGAAGGTAACACAATGTTTGATATAGACAGCTCGTCGTTTTATCTTGGGGATGATGCTTCATTCCAAAAGAAAGAGGTTGAGTTGGCTAAAAGACTGGTATGTTTAATGCTTGTGAAATTCAGTTTATGCTTCTTATTTTTATTTCTGGCAAAATATTATGCCATTTATTGGTTTGATGACGATTTTATATTTTGAAGTTGAGTATATGCACATATTTGCAACCACTTGTTTATTTAATATATTCTTTTATACGTCATGTTTGAATTGACTTATATGTAGAAATCAGGAAACTACTGCTGAGGCATGAGGCATCTATCTACAAGAGTGTAGTCTTAAGAAAACTAATAATACGTTTTTGGAATATTCAGTTAGTTAACATAATTTCAGGGTTCCTTCAGTTTTTTGACAGTTTGATGTTGATAGAAACTAAATTGCACAATTTCGTGTTAAAATAAATTTTTTATTGAGTAAAGTCCAAATGAGAAAGGATTACATGAATTTTAGCCTTTTAGGGAAACTTTAATTTAAAAAAAAAATGTTTCTTGTAATTTAATATGGTATAATCTCTAGAAATTTTAGTTTCTCGGTTGGTATTGTAACTGAGACCATGATGTTATTTGTAATACACCAGTGAAGCAAGTCGACTTTGTGACCATTTACACTCGTAGTGTTTGTTTGTTTCTCGTCAATTGATTTGGTAATTGGTCTTCGGATAAAGTGCTGATGGATTTTTATTCCCTTTAATATTTCAATCACTTGGAGAGTGCATTACTGTAAGGGATTTCTGCTTAAAGTCTTTTGTATTGTGCCATTCTGCTCTGTTTATGGTTAAGCTTGTAAGTAGCATTATGCAAACTCCAATGGGTGATTGGGGGTACTCCATGGACGACCACTAATCAACTGCAGTTGATACAAGCAGCCAGTTTTTTATTTCAGTAATGCTTTGTGTAAGTTGTGGATGCTCTGAGGAAGCTGTAAATGCTCACAACCTTTTCACACTACATAGGATCAGATTAAAGCTCCTAGCAGAGTTAACCTGTTTTGATTTGTGAATTATGTACTGGGGTGTAATGTTCTGAAACTGGAGAGGTTAGCATAATTTTTTTTTTTTGTTTGCATGCAAGTTATATCGAGTTGGGAATCTGGAAGTTTAAGAGATTGGTTAGGTGGCTTAGAAAAGTTATCCATATCACAACCTTTCATTCGTACCTTTCGTTGGGTGTCGAGTTTCATGAGTAGTGCATGAAACATGTATAATATTTTGGTTTGCATGTATTTCGATACCTATGCCCTTTCTGAAATACGTTTTTTTCCTTTTTTTTTTGGTCGGAATGGATTTGCATGGGAAATACCAATTTTTGGAGTTTCTCACAGATTTATATACTTCTTTGGATATGATTGGAGTTGTTTGGTGAATATCCTTGTTTAGTATCTTGTTGCTTATCCGATGCAGGTTCGAAAGGATGGATCAAGGATGTCGCTTGCTCAGAGCAAAAAGTTGTCTCAGGTTACAGCGGATAATCAACAGTGGGAAGAGAGACAACTTTTGAGATCAGGAGCTGTAAGAGGTACTGAGTTGTCGACTGAGTTTGATGATGAGGAAGAACGCAAGGTTATTCTTCTTGTACACGGTAAGGAAATTTTATTGCAATCTCCTAAGGAAGGGCTTCTGTTTATACTGCATGCACAGATGACTGCTTTATTTAGCTATAATTTCCTGTTCCTTGTAGACACAAAACCTCCTTTCCTGGATGGCAGAATTGTTTTCACTAAACAAGCAGAGCCAGTAATGCCCATAAAAGATCCCACGTCAGACATGGCTATAATTTCACGCAAGGGATCTGCTCTAGTTAGAGAAATCCGTGAGAAACAAACCAAGAATAAATCACGCCAGCGTTTCTGGGAACTTGCGGGCTCACAGCTTGGTAATATTCTTGGTGTGAAGAAAACAGCAGAACAGGTATTGTCTGGTAAAGATGCAAATTTTGAACTCTTTTTTTGATAGTATCGTTCATTCTGGCTTAATCTTATTGGTGTTCTATGCTAGGTTGATGCAGACACAGCTGTAGTAGGTGAAGACGGTGAAATAGATTTCAGGGAAGATGCAAAATTTGCACAACATATGAAGAAGGGGGAGGCTGTGAGTGACTTTGCGATGTCCAAAACCCTTGCAGAGCAGAGGCAGTATCTACCCATATATTCTGTGCGTGAGGAGCTACTGCAGGTCTGTCTCACCATTCATTTGGTCTCATATAAGAGAGTGGTTATATCAGAATTTGGAAGTATAGTCTTGTGACTCTTAGATTTGAGGGTCAAAATTTCATGAATTCAGAAGAGAAAAGAATATAGATTGTAGGTTATTTTATGATCCATTCTATTTGTCTTCTTTTTGTATGACATGAGGAGTAACATATTACTGTCCAAAGGAAACTTGACAGGATGTCAGTGCTCTTTATGGCTCATCTCATGCTTGAAATGCGCTGAGAAGTTGTTTTAAATTCAGTTCCATGATTATTAGTTGCCCTTTGAATTAAACATTATAATTGCTATGTTTTCCTAATCTATTTCAAATGTCAATTGGGCAGGTAATTCGTGAAAATCAAGTGGTGGTAGTTGTTGGAGAAACTGGCTCGGGCAAGACAACTCAACTCACACAGGTGCCTCGCATCACAATAACCTTAAGTTTTATTTGTTTGAAGTTTTTTTCCCTGGGAATCTACCAAATTAACTGGATCTGACGTTTGGATTTTGTTGACAGTACTTGCATGAAGATGGATACACTAAAAATGGTATTGTGGGCTGTACTCAACCTAGGCGGGTGGCAGCCATGAGTGTTGCAAAGAGAGTCAGTGAAGAGATGGAAACTGAGCTAGGAGATAAAGTTGGCTATGCCATACGTTTTGAGGATGTGACTGGGCCAAACACCATAATTAAGGTAAGTAGTTGAACAGCAAGCATTTTGAAACTTATCTCACTTTTCAGATGGGCTTATATTGATCTTGATTGTTAGCATTGTTACCTGTACTAAAGCTCATGGCTTTACTTTAATTGAGTCACAATATCTTTGGCAAAAATGCTATCCTATGTAACTGATGATGAGCTTTGCCTTTATATTAGTAATTGCATTATCGGTCATCTGCAACTCGTGTTTCTTTAATCATTCCGCGAAGTTTGCTTGTGATATTTTTTTCCTTGTTAAAACTTTGCATCATCTATTTTACAGTACATGACGGATGGAGTACTTCTGCGTGAAACTCTGAAAGATTCAGACCTTGATAAGTATCGGTATGAGAGTTTTTTATCTTGTATTTTTGTATATATTTTCGTGTCTATTTACAATCTTTGATCAGAGAAATAATTTATTGTCAATGGTGTTACTGCTGCAGTGTTATTGTGATGGATGAAGCACATGAAAGATCATTGAACACCGATGTGCTCTTTGGGATACTGAAAAAGGTGGTTGCCCGGCGTCGTGATTTCAAGCTCATTGTTACTTCTGCAACTCTGAATGCACAGAAGTTTTCTAATTTCTTTGGAAGGTATCGTTTCTTCATATTTGTCCAGCGTTATAAAATGTTGGTATCTCCTGCACCTACATAATAGAAGTAATTCTGTATTTTTGTTGCAGTGTACCAATTTTCCACATCCCTGGAAGAACCTTTCCTGTGAATACTTTGTATAGTAAAACTCCATGTGAAGACTATGTTGAAGGTGCAGTAAAGCAGGCTATGACTATCCACATCACCAGCCCTCCAGGAGACATACTTATCTTCATGACTGGTCAAGATGAGATTGAGGCGGCCTGTTATGCCCTCGCGGAGCGCATGGAACAGCTCATCTCCTCCAGCAAGAGAGAGGTTCCTAAACTCTTAATACTCCCAATATACTCGCAGTTGCCAGCTGACTTGCAAGCAAAAATATTCGACAAAGCTGAAGAGGGAACTCGCAAATGCATTGTTGCCACCAACATTGCTGAGACATCGTTGACCGTAGACGGAATTTATTATGTCATTGACACGGGTTATGGTAAAATGAAGGTTTACAACCCCAAGATGGGAATGGACGCTCTTCAAGTGTTCCCTGTCAGCCGTGCTGCTGCTGACCAGCGAGCCGGACGTGCTGGTAGAACTGGACCCGGTACCTGTTATAGGCTCTATACGGAGAGTGCATACCTGAATGAATTGCTGCCCAGTCCTGTGCCAGAGATCCAGAGAACCAACCTTGGCAATGTGGTGTTGTTGCTTAAGTCTCTTAAAATTGATAACTTACTGGATTTTGATTTCATGGATCCACCACCGCAAGAAAACATCTTGAATTCTATGTACCAGTTGTGGGTCTTGGGTGCACTTAACAATGTGGGGGGTTTAACCGAACTTGGCTGGAAAATGGTGGAGTTCCCGCTGGACCCCCCACTTGCTAAGATGCTTTTGATGGGTGAACAGCTAGGATGCCTAGATGAGGTCTTGACAATCGTATCAATGCTTTCAGTACCATCAGTATTCTTCCGCCCTAAAGATAGGGCAGAGGAGAGTGATTCAGCGAGAGAGAAGTTTTTTGTACAGGAATCTGACCACTTGACTCTGCTTTATGTTTATCAGCAGTGGAAAGAGCACCAGTACAGGGGAGATTGGTGTGAGGACCATTTCTTGCATGTTAAATCGTTACGAAAGGCCAGAGAGGTGAGATCCCAGCTGCTGGATATCCTCAAGACGCTGAAAATCCCACTAACATCCAGCGGACATGATTTTGACATCGTCAGACAAGCGATATGTTCTGCATACTTCCACAATTCGGCAAGATTAAAGGGTGTCGGGGAGTATGTTAATTGCCGGAATGGAATGCCTTGTCATTTGCACCCGAGCAGTGCCATTTATGGTTTGGGTTACACTCCGGAGTATGTGGTTTATCATGAATTGATCTTGACGTCAAAGGAGTACATGCAGTGTGCAACAGCTGTTGAGCCGCAGTGGCTTGCCGAGCTGGGACCTATGTTTTTCTCAGTAAAGGACTCGGATACGTCTATGTTAGAGCATAAGAAAAAACAGAAGGAATCTAAAACGGCTATGGAGGAGGAGATGGAACATCTGAGGAAGATAAAAGCAGAAGAAGAGATAGAAAACAAGGTAAAAGAAAGGGAGAAGAGGGTAAAGGAGCAGCAACAGGTATCAATGCCGGGGTTGCGGCAAGGCTCTACCACTTATCTGAGACCAAAGAAGTTTGGTTTGTAAATGTAAACTTTTCTTTTTATCAAATTGTTGGACGCAATTTTGATTTCAGGCAGAAAAGAAGTTCGCTGAAGATATAGTAACATAATTTTTCCCATTTTGTCACACAAAATACTTTATACCCCAAAAAAAAAAAAAATCTGATGATTTTTGTACTTGTTACGATATGAAATGATATCGTGTTAACCTGTTGTTTTGAAACAAAGGCTTTGAAACCCGTTAGCTTGTTATAATTCTTACAAGCTGCCTAAAATTATATGCTTAATAACTTTAAAAATAAATTTGACCACCCAAATGGCCAAATCAAATTTTGAGTGTGTCAGAGAGCATGCACTTTTAATATCATCCGACAAAAATGGCTATAATAAAGTGACATTCACACTCCAAATAACCTTGAAATCATCATTCTCTCCTAATACCAACTGATCGTCAATGTCCTACTTCATTGATCCTTGTAAAATCACAAAACATGACCATCTACAAATCCATATTACCAACAACAAATTCAATATGTTCAGTATCTTTATCATGAAGACCACGATTCTTTTAACATATGCATGAGACATACTTCAGCATTACTCTCAGCAAGTGTAGAATGAAGTTTGACAGGTCAGCGTTCCTGTCCGTTTGGGATGCCTGAGCAGTGTGTGAATGGAATGGCCTGTTTATGGGGCCATAACATCCTCCAAATACCTCTTAGCCTTGAGGGCATGGGCGGTCTCTCTTGTGTTCTATGAAAACAATAGAGGTAGGTACAAGGAATCAAGCATTGCAACGCCTGAACTAACAATTATTCTCAATTTCACTTTACTTGCGTGTCAGCTTCAGCCACGATCTCCTACCTCTTAGCCTTGGCCAGAGGTAACTTCCTGAGGGCATGGTCGGTCTCTCGTGTTCTATGAAAACAATAGAGGTACAAGGAATCAAGCATTGCCTTGCCAGCGCAAAAAAAGAAAATCAATAAGGAAAAATTCAACTTCAAGTAGTATCATCAAAAAGCATATTCTATATTATATCATTTTCTAGCCCAATTTCCACAAAACATTGAACAGAAGACCAAGACTACAAGTGAACAAGTCTACTTCGTCCAGATAGAATTTCAGTAACTGCAAACAAAACACCAAGTAGCAGACAGAACAAGACAACAAAGTTATGTAGTAATCAATCAAACTTGCATAGGGCTGCTACTGAGGTAAAACAATAGAAGCAAGGCTGCATTTAATTTTCCCACAACATGACACACCACCAAAACCATTTTAACTAACAACAACACACAAAAGCAGTAAAATTTAACAGAAAAATATGCATCATTTACTGGACATTCAGTCACCCAATAACAGTGAAGCTGTTTTTCCTTGAGTTTAAGAGAGTAGTTAGTGTTCACAAGAGTTAACATGACCCTGCTTTTGCCATCAGGTTTTGGAATCACACAAAGATGGACGGAAAAAAATAAATTAATGCCTATGTATGAATTACAATAAGAAGCAATGTTCCATCATTACTACAGAGGTTCACCCGATAACAATGAAAGCATAGAGAGGTCTGTTACTTTAAAACGTATCCACAAAGTTACCCAGCTAGGTATGAATTGTGAAATGTGATATTAGGATCCTAAATCCCACGAGTTAAATAGACAAGCATATAAGTTTATGGGCTCCCTCTCCTTACAAGCTGGTTTTTAAGGATCAATTCTACCCATGAACTTGTAACACAGGCTGACATTTAGAGCTGGTAATGGGGAGGGAATGGAATCAACATCATATACCTATACCCAACAATTTTCAAATATCCTAGTCTGGATGAGGATACCTTAATAATAAAAAGAGATCCTAAATATAGAATAAAAAATATTTTTTTCTTAAATTAGTTTAAATCAGTTAAAACATACTTTGTTGAACCATTAAATTATCCAAAAAAATAAAGTAAACATATCTAAAAAATTGATGACATATATTTTATAAATCTATTATACAAATTGCAATATATAAAAGAGATTGAAATTCGTGTATTTATATATTTGGCAAAAATGCAAAAGTGACCCTCTAATTTTCATATTTTTTCATTTAAGTCCGTTAACTTTCAGTTTTGTCAATTCAGTCCTCTAACTTTCAAGTTTTGCCAATTCAATGCTCCGTTATAAATTCATCACTGTTTCCGTTACAAATAACGGCAAAAGCAAAGTAAACGTACTTTGCCTGTTATTTAATTAATACACTCAATTAGAAAATATAGGCAGACAGATGAAGTTAAAGCAAAGTAAACGTACTCTGCTTGCATCTTCGAGCTATTTTTTGTCAAAAACACATATCTCAAGTTCAATATGATTTTTTGTCAAAAAATTATGAAAATTATAACGAAGATATGTATGTATTTATTATAAGAGATTAAGATAATCAAATGTTTTACCTACTATATTAGACTCGAATCGATGATTCGATTGTGTTATTTTCAATCCTTAAAAAAAAAACACGAGATGATACATTTTCACTGCAGTTGATCAGTGGACCCTAGTGACGAGTGTGGAAAATAATTATCCAACTTATTTAGCAAAACTTAATGGTTAGACATTACAATACATGCGATTGCACATAATCAAAAATAGCTCGAAGATGCAAGCAGAGTAAGTTACTTTGCTTTAGCTTCACCTGTCTGCCTATACTTTCTATTGAGTGTATTAATTAAATAACAGGCAAATTACGTTTACTTTGCTTTTACCGTTATTTGTAACGGAACAATGATGAATTTATAACGGAGCATTGAATTGACAAAACTTGAAAGTTAGAGGACTGAATTGACAAAACTGAAAGTTAACGGACTTAAATGAAAAAACATGAAAGTTAGAGGGTCACTTTTGCATTTTACCAAATATATAAATAACAAATTTCAATCTCTTTTATATATTGTGATTTGTATAATAGATTTATATAATATATGTCATCAATTTTTTAGATATGTTTACTTTATTTTATTTTTTGGATAATTAATGGTTCACAAGTAAGTTTTATTATTTAAACTAATTTAAGAAAAAAATATTTCTTATTCTATGTTTAGGATCTCTTTTTATTATTAAGAGATCTTCATCCAGATTATGATATTTGAAGATTGTTGGGTAACAGAAACAATAAATTCAAAGTTAAAGGACTGATTGACAAAACTAAAAGTTAAAACGGACTAAATGAAAAAACATAAAATTAGAGGGTCACTTTTGTATTTTTGCCTATATATTTTTATTTGGTCCATAAATTAATGAAACGTGAGATCTTTCATAGAGTGTAATTGACCTAGATAAACTCTGATGCTGTACCACTCCCTAGACCCTCGTGTACAACCCCAAGAGATTTTACAAGTTGAACCAACTACCACCCATGTTTAGGCCACAACTTCATGCAGATTGAATAAGATCAACACTCATGCATTATATTCCCTATATAAACACTCTAAAATGAAAGAAAGAAATAGCACTCATAGTATTATGCTTGAAAAGAGCATCCGAGACAGTATCAAAGAAACCAAAGAAGTGGGTGATGGCACTCACTATCAAATTTATTAAGACAGCACACAGCATGATCAACTGTACATATACAATCAGCAAAACTTATTACCTGTTACTGTTTGTAATTGAATATTTTAATTCTGCATGGTATAATATTGGGGAGCCAATTCAGTCAACCATAAGTATTCAATTCTAGTTATGTTGCGGATATACTTGTGAGTAGTTTGGACCAGTTCGTTGAATATTATGCACTCTGGTTTTGCTCGAAATAAGACAGAAGAGGGATGAATCTGCACCACCTGACCACTTGCCAAAGCCCTGCCAATTGGTTGCTTAAATGAGAGAGTACTTATTGTAGGGTAACTGAAGGCAATCAAAATAATTAACAAAACATTTACTGATTAAAGAGGATAGAACAAGAATATTGTCAGATGATATGATAAAGGTTTTCCTTCAGGAGTATAAACAACTACAAAACCTAAAGGATCTCCCAAAAGAATTCCAAAACACATTATGAAGAAATCAGTACCTGTATGTTCCTTCAGGCTGCTTCAAAGCTGCATTAAGGAAAAACGAAGAAGCCAGACATCTGCGGAACATAAGCATGTCTTCTCCACAAGAAGAAATACGAAGACCCATTTGTTCAACGTGTCCTCGAATTTGACTACATCAAAGCACACAGCTAAGTTAAGAACACATATTGAATTCATATATATTTTAGGTTGAAAATACCCTGAGAGAATACAAATCTAACCTGTGAATGTCACGAGCATGCCTCAGAGAACGGCTATTAATAAAATTTTCCTTGCACCATTTTCTCATAATTTTCTCAGTTTTTTCTTTACTAATTTCCATCTTTCTCTTCCCCAAGAACTCATCAGATGCTCGATATACATTAATCAAAGTGAGGTGATCTCCATCTGGACTTGCAAAGCATTTCATTGCATTTCTTGCCTGACCAAAACAGGATCAGTTGTGGCATTTTCATTGGGAGCATTAACAAGAAAATGAGCACAACACCAGCAATATATATATAAAGAACGGTCCATATTCATTAAAAAAAATAAGACTAAGCAGTAGGCTCTATATGATAAGTGATGGGCAGAAACAAATAAAATGTACAACAATTGAGCAATATAAGAAATTCCTATATCAATCAAGTAGCCAAGACAACCTCGTCTAACAGTCCAAGCTTTCTGGTCCTAATAATTAAATAAAACTCACACTTCCGTCACTGACCAAGATGCTGAACTTCTATTTATATCATGCACAGGATGTTACTCTTGAGTCCAGCTAAATTTACCAAGACTCGTCAATCCTTATTGCTTGGCCAAAATGAACCAGGAAATGTGTAAACATCCTTTGGTTGCATAACTTGTCATCTTGGCCATGCTATTTGGTAAAGAACTTGCTGAGTATTGGAATTCCAGTGCCTGACTCTAGAGGACAAATATGAATGGTTAGAATTAGCATCAAATATACACAGACCTCTTCTAACTTCTCCCGAGGGGCATAAAAGATAGATTCCACTGAGAGCATTGCAACAGCTATCAGCATCTCTTCCAAGCAGTTGAACTGGCTAGCTACAATCAGAGCTTTGGAATAAATGGGGTCTAAGGGGAGCCGAGCCATTTGATGCCCAACTGGATCAGACAGCTTACAATCATCTGTTAAAGCACCTAGCAAGAACAACTGCTCCAGCGATTTAATGATTGATGCCCTGTTCAAATATGTAATAACACAAATTAAGACACATTTCTTGCTCTTGAACTGACAATAGATTAAAAAAAAGACAAGAAAAGAATCAAATATCTACTATTAGAATAACAAATTGCTTCTCTAAAACAATACAAGATTAAAGATGATAGATAGTTTGTTCACCTTGATGGTTTTTCCATGAAGTCAAACCCAATGATATCATCAATGCCCAGGGCTTTGAGCTGCAAAATGATATTTGCGAGGTTGCAACGTTTGATCTCCGGTTTTGTTGAATCCTCAAGTTTACCAAACTCATTCTCAGGGTAGAGACGGAAACACTTCCCTGGTCCTTCACGCCCTGCACGGCCACTGCAGTAAGAAATCATTAATCATCTTGAATGATCATCCATTAACATGGTCTTAAGTATAGATGGGCCTACAAAACTGACAGGCAAAGCCAGAAATGAAATTCGCATTTGTTTTACAGAAAAGAAGAATCAGGGGAGTCATATACAAGAAAATCATAGCCAGATGATTTAGGATAATAACCCTAACTTAAAGATGAACTTCTTTTGTAAACAAGCTTATAAACAGAAATCACGGATGAGCAGAGACGTAATCAATTAAATATTTAGCTGTTTGCTCAATCCCACACTAATAAATTCATTAATGTATAATTAACAGAAACACAAATTCATGCAGCCACATATACAGGCACACAACAAATGATGACAATTCACGAGTGCTTAAGAAATTGGTGTCCAAAATTTCAAAATAGTAATTTAAGGCTTCTCTTTTGTTAATACAAAATGATTATACAAAAAAAATGGCCCAACGCATGAGGATTCCATACTATGGGCTTTGGGGAGGATTCAAAATGATAATGTGGTTACATTGTCATATGCTTTTGACTGACAAGAACTTAAACTATGCGAACAAGGAACTTTACTTGACTATAGTGGTAGACTATATTAGACCCGAAAGCCCTAAAGCGGCCAATCTACAGCTTTGAAAAAGTTTAAATCTTCTTAAACAACATTCGATAGTGTTACACTTACCTTCTTTGAAGGGCCTGTGCTTTTGAGATTGGCACAACAACCAATGATTCCATCCCTTTGACTGGATCATAGGAACGTGCTTTCACAAATCCAGGATCTATGACATACTTGATTCCAGGTATGGTCACCGATGTTTCTGCAATATTTGTTGCCAATATCACCTAGAGAGAAATCTTAAGCACAATTAATAAATGATAAACAATTCCAAAAAAAAAAATGGAAGAAAAACTTAAACAAGAGCACAAGTGCACAAAATCGTTTGAATACTTTTCAAGTATATACCACTTTGCATATAGAAATTGAAAAAAAAAAAAAAAGCATCTTCATATGCAATAAGAGTAACCTCGCAGTGAGCTGCACTTTGGACTTAAAAAGGATAGAAGGAGAGGTGGTGAATCAATGGGGAGGTAGCATTGGCGATGGTCGAACAATAAAATAGCAAAAAGCAAAGATATTGCCTACAACAATCACAAAGGCATTTATAGTGGCAATGATCCCATTCTTTTTTTGGATAGGGAACAAAGTTTATATTGAAAAAGAAAAGGTGAAAAGATTACAAAAGCGGACCAGTGGTCCACTAAATAACAACTTCCTTACAGAGAAGTAGGGGTGTTCATAGGGTCGGGTCGCGGACCCGCAGCGACCCGACCCGTTCCGGTCGGGTTTATGTGTTTTTAAAATTTAATTTCGGGTCTGACCCGCCCGACCCGAAATTTCGATCGGGTCACGGGTTTATTTCAGCAAATTCGGTTTGACCCGACCCGACCCGATGTAATGATATTATATTTATAATATATATATTTTTTAGTAGTATAACATTTACTATGAAAAGGCGTGGCACAAATGGCAATCTAACTTAGTTAGGCGGTAGAAGTGTACAGGTTCGAGTCTCACTTTTGCAATTTAGAAAATCAATTTTTCATTAAAAAACCAAACGTTGTGGGGAATTGAACCGGCAACTTTCTTTGAAGCATTGAAATGTTAGTAGTATAACATTTACTATGAAAAGGCGTGGCACAATGGCAATCTAACTTAGTTAGGCGGTAGAAGTGTACAGGTTCGAGTCTCACTTTTGCAATTTAGAAAATCATTTTTCATTAAAAAACCAAACGTTGTGGGGAATTGAACCGGCAACTTTCTTGAAGCATTGAAAGTCCTTAACCACTCTGCTGCCACGGTATTGCAGGTCTTCAGTCAAGAAAAAATATATATGTTATATCGACTATATATTATGTTGACCCGACCCGATGTTTTTTTTACCCGACCCGAGGTGACCCGACCCGCGCGGGTTACCTTCTCAAATTTCGGGTTTCGGGTCAGAAGACCCGAATGACCCGACCCGATCGGTCAAAAAAAATTCCGGAAATCCGACCCGACCCGACCCGTGAACACCCCTACAGAGAAGAACTCCAAAAACTAAACAAAACTTAAAATAAAGAAACCTTTGAAAAACTTAAAATAAATAAACCTTTGAAACCCAATACATTAGAAGAAAAAAACCAAACCATCAAAATAAACTCAAAACTGCATCCCAATCAAGCTGAATGAAAATGAAAGAATAATTTTGGAATTCCTAGGAAACTGAACCCAAATAGAAGAAAAGTAATGAATCTTGTCCCATAACCCATTTGTATCATCCTCGTTCTCCCCTACAAAAGTGTAATTATTTCTTTCATGCCAAATAACCCACAAGAAAGCTAAAACTGCACACTTTCATAAAGTTACGACCTTCCTTCCTTTTCTAAAAGCAAAAACGTTCTCCATCAACAATGCCTTACAAGAGGCTGGGACCACAAAGAATAGTAGTTGCACCACAAAAACGAGCCCATAAAGAGGAAGCAACTACACAATGAAGAAAAATA